>MQUG01003583.1:0-32650 GCA_007213375.1 Steinernema feltiae | reverse complement strand
AACAGCGATAGTTCACAAACTTGTTTTCTTTGACTGTATGATGAATGTAAATAGCTTTATGATGACCAACTCGAAGTGTTTAGGCAGTACATCTTTCTTTAAACGTAAAAAAACGCGCCAAAACACAAAACACTACCCGTCTAAAATTAGCTGACAGTGCACTAGACAGACCCAGTCACTTATCTCGAATTCCCCTTAAAAGGCGGTCATTCGCGAGAAATTTTGGCCATGAATAAGCGATTCTTATTCGTCTTAGTTTTCACCGCCGTCTTCGCTCGTTCTTGGAAGAAACCTCACGATTCAGCAGCAACACTAAAAGTGAAGATTCTTCCACCAGGACCGCCGCCGACCGAGTCAACAACTTCGGAGGATCCTTCAACGGCTGAAGCTTCATCGACTACTTCATTTACCTCTACAACAAGGACGCCGACGTCGGGATCAACTAGTGGGACGGTATCATCATCTCCTACTCCTGCCGAGAAGAGCCACGGAATGAATGTCCGCTCCGAATCCCCTATTATCACTCCAGTTGGTGTTTTGGTCGGCGTTGGGAGTCGGTATGGCCGTTGCCGCCCAATTACTTGGATCGTCGCAAAGATGTCGAAGAAAAGGAAGAAACAACGAAAAGGAAAACATCAACGAGGTCGACACGGAAGGAGCGCAAGGGGAAGAACGTTGAGCAGAAAAGTAGGAAGAAAGCAAATGTCGCGACTCGCCGATATCATGCGGTACCACTGGAAGCAAATCAGTCAACATCTCATCCTTTTCTTGGTCGCAGTGATCAAACGCAGACTAGTTCGTCGGCTGTTTCAGCGAGAGAATCATCTTCCTCACTTCGGACGACGCAGTCGTTACGGTCTTCTTCCGATATTCCTGCCAATCTTATTGCAGATGTCAGTGAATATATACAGTAACTTTGGTAAGCATCTGACTTGATTTCTGCTGCGAATTCACGATTATTTCCTTTCAGATGACGATGAGAAGCGTGGGATCATCAGCTGCGGCCGTTTCGGGGAGCGAGTCTTCGTCCACGTTCGCTCCCACGGCGTTCTGCTCGGAACAATCAATCGGAACGGATTCGATCTTCAGGAAACGCTACCAAGCGCGCATTTTGGCTTCTGTCGAGCAATCGCTTGTGGCGAATCGTTGGTTGTGCCAGATTACGAGGTATTTAGCTGATTGATTTGAGCTGAACTTACATGAGAACATTGCAGAGAGGATCGCATTACCTTAAAGTCGTCAACAGTGGTCAAACCTCGCGAATCGGACCTCTGAACGCGAAGAAGGCGCCTTCGAAGGAAGGAAGTATTCCTGCTCCCATGGCAATCGCTTCTTTGAATGAAGATTGCTCTCTTGTAGCCGTTGGATTTGAAGATGGCTTGATTGGAGTGTACAACGTGAACGAACGAACATTGGTCTTTTCTGTAAGCATCCAAACTCGTCGTTATCGCACCCACTGCTTTATTCCAGCTTTCCGCTTTTGCCGAAGCAATCTTCGGGATGACGTTCGACCACGGATCACGTTCCCTGGCCGTATCAACCGCAAAATCTCCGATCAAGATCTTTCTGTGCGAGCCAACTGGAGCTCTGACCATCTCACGGGAAATCGAGTTCCAGGAATGGTTAGCGAGGTTCGTACAGCTCATGCAGTTCGTAGCTCATTTGCACCCTCAGTTTAGCGACTCTCGCATGTGTGAGTCGTTTTATCCTTGCTATATTGAAAAGCGCCACTACTACGCGTAAATAACGAAAAAGCGTCAGTTTATTTTTAAGGTGTGTGACATCTGATGAGTTGAATGCGCTCGTTTTTTATTCCTCGGTCTTATTTTTATACTAGCGCGCTGGACATTTCGCTCATTCGCTAATTGAATTTCCATTTCGTTTTCAGTATGAACACGGCATCTGAATCAGGAAAGGTCATCTGGAAGATCAAGAGAGAAGACTTTCTTAGTGGCTCCTTCAAGGACGCAAGGCTCCAGCTTGGGCGATTCGAGTGGTTGGTTAATTCATCAGCAATCTTGCTTCTAATTAATCGTTTGCAGGACGCTGACTTCAAACAATCAAAATCCCATCCAGGGTGACACCATTTCTCTCACGATTCGCGCTGTACGCGATCAACGTGCTTCCGAGCTGAGCAACTGGGAGCGAGAGCAGCATGGATCGGTCGCTTTGTTGGGCTTCACAACGGATCGCACTGTCACGAAGCATGTGAGTTCTGGGCTTTTTGCTGTAGTTTTATTAATTTTTGATTGCAGTGGTGTGGGATGAACCTTGATTGTAAACTGATACTATCCAACTCGACCCTCTCGTTCGATGAGCAGTATCTATACGGCGATGATGGAACCTACTGGATCGAATTCCAAGCGAACGTCAAGCAGTAAGATCAATTAATGCCTGAATTTGTTTTATGCACAACCCTTGCAGCTGTACCGTGGATTTCGCATCTTCCAATCACGCATCAGGAGCAAGTCTACTCCGACGACCTCGAATCGTGGTTCTACATGGTTTGCGAGTGGATTGACCCAGCGATCGTCGCCTGGTTTTCGATTGATTCGATTGATTCGAGTGATTCACAATAGAGTAATAATCCGATCGCAAAAATATGCTTTATGAAAATACACGAAAATTTTTTCGCATGTGCTGCTATTTTTTTTCCGATTTCCAGGTTTCGATTGGAATCTCTCACATCATGGTCGAATCCAATTCTGGCAAGATGAGTGGTCAACAGAGATGCCGATTTTTAAGAAAATGGCGACCGAGCCGAGCCACGAGCCGGCTCGATTTGCTAAAATCCCATCGAGCCGAGCCACGAGCCGGCTCGATTTGCTAAAATCCTAACGAGCCGGTTATCGAGCCGGCTCGAAATTCACTAAAGTTGACTAAATTTGCCTGTTTTGTGCGTTTAACAGTTTATTTGTTCGATGTGGTTAGAAAACAACGGAAACAGATAGTTACATGAATGAAAAAGCTCGTATTTCGAAAATCGCACCGGCTCGATAAGAACAATTACTAATCGAGCCGAGCCACGAGCCGGCTCGTCGGTCGAAAATCAGAGCGAGCCGAGCCACGAGCCGGCTCGCCGGTCGAAAATCAGAGCGAGCCGAGCCACGAGCCGGCCGGCTCGAGCCGCTTATCGAGCCGGCCGGCTCGATTTCCGGCTCGTCGGCTTCTCTGGTGGTCAATCAAGAAAGACTACTTTCTCAGCGGAAAACTCCACGAAAAGCTTGTTGTCGGCACTCACACCTGGTTTGTTTGGTTGTTGCATTTGGTCGTTGCAATTTCGCAGTTTAGGTGCTTGACATCTGACTAGAATCCTCTTCAAGGCGATATCGTCTCTTTTCAGCTAACTTGTGTCCATGAAGGCATTCAACAGCGCCGAACAACGCTGGTATAAATTCTCGATTCTGATGTTTCGTTGATCATCTTTTGTAGCTCCATTGTTGACTTTTCATCTCCAGTCCATGCGCTCATCTTAGGTCCATCTGATGCCGGCTGCCTCGAAATCGAGGGAAAGAAGCTCTTTGTATCTATGCTTCTTATCTATGCTTTGTTCCTCTTCTTCGATCTGCGGTACTAGAGCGTCACGAGCGTGCAAGTTCGCTTAAAGTCGTCAGCAACAACAAGAGCATTCTCTGATTAGTTCGTTTGGGTTTGTGTGAGCTTTGATTGTCGAGACAGATTTGCTGATGCAGGCTTTGTTTGAGGGTCGTGTTTTTGTTACTTTTGAGGCACTCTTGAAACGCATACAGCGGCCGCTTGCCAACAACAATGCTGTTCAACAATTTATTTTAGGTCGTGAAGAAAACAGGAATGTAGGTCTAAATGGCCGAAAAAGAGACTGTGATAGGCTTGCTGACAACAAATTTCATGCGCATTGTAAGGTTAGAAATTGGTTTTCTACGTTTTCCGTTATTTTCGTTCAAAGTTGATTCATATTGGCCGTTTCCTGGTTCCAGGAACGAATTAGATTCCGGGGGGCTCCTACCCTAGCTTCGCAATGCTAGTCGGAGTTCTTGGAGCGTGGAAGATGCTCGCCAAAGCGAACTAACGTTTGCTGCCTTTCGACAACTTGAGTCAGACCGCTGCCACACGGGTATCGGTATTTCTTTCTTCCAAGCCATTGGAGAAACAGCACATCGTTCCTGATTACGTGTCGATGGATATCGCACACGTCCTCTAAACACACGTTATCGACAAACCAACAAGTTTATCAGAACAAACAAATGGACCAATCTCTGCAAGTCGAGGGAAATGAGAGGACCGACTTCACTTCGTGAGAACGCCGACTACTTCTGACGAGTTCCTTCGGTCGCGTTGCTTTCTTCCCATTCCCAGACAGTCGTGGTGACGTGACATCAGCGACACGTTGTCGATCGTTGTGAGATCCAGATGGCGTTTGGATGGCTTCATCGTGCTGGATAAGCTAAAGTCGCGATAATTAGTTCTGTTTTCCCGGTGGAAATAGCGAAGAACGAGTCGCTGACACAGGTGACACAAATACGCGTTCGAACGATGGTCATCACCTGGGTTGTGAGATATCGCATCAGAAAGATCCATAACCTTTCCGTAACCTTCCACGAATGGTTGGTTGGATAATACTTTAATGGTGGGGCGATCTGGCGATTGCGCCGTTGATGAGTCAATTAATAATCATAACGGAACACAATTCATCATCAGAGAGGGCAGGGAGATTGGAGTTAGAAGGTAAATCATTGCCGTTTGCGACAGTTGGGGACAAGAGTGATTTCTAGATGTAAATTGGATGAATAGCTCGTTTCACAAGGAATTGAAACGAAACAACAAATTGTGAATCATCAGTTTGCGATCTAAACGCGAAGAGGAATGAATCATTAAATTTATGATTACAAATTTTGTTATTTAATGTGCCGGTTGTGGGGTCCTCAGTCCGACGCATCTCCGCCAGGAATCTTGCGTATACAATTCTCTAAATAACAAAGCGATAATTTGTCTTCCCTGTTAGGTGACGCTCTAATTCTGTTCACACTGTACAGAATGTCCCATAAATACTGTCAAAAAATGTATCCTATTGTCATCCTATTATTTCTCCTTCTCTGGATGATGTGTTGGATCCTAGCCCAACTATACACAATCGCTTTCGGAGTTTTTTTTCATATGCGTCATCAGAGCGGCGTTCGCTCATCGATAGATCGATTGCCTTCAAAAAAAATCTTCGACGGCGTCGTTGTCATCGAGCACTTTCGCTCTTCGCGTTCCGTGCTGCAGTCGTCTCTTCTCTCTAATTCTTTTGTGATTCAGAATTTCAATTCAAAAGTATTGATTTCAAGGATTTGTCGATGGTTTCAAAGTGTCGTGCATTTGCACACATAGCGACCTTTGCTGTAATTGCGCTTTGCATTTACGCGAACGAACATGCCAAAGACCAAGATACGCTTCAAGGTAAGATAGTGCGTTTTTTAAAATTATTTTAATGTAATGTTGAGCTGCATGAAGGAAAGAACTTGCCACAAAACATAAAAAAATTTCTTATTAGACCAGAAAAGCACAATTGTACAAAGTTTGTGCGGTAATGCGACTTCCGCAGTCAAAAGTAATCGTATACAGTAATTAGGTGTAACCTACGAAGCCGGGTAATCGAGGAAATTGCTTAAAGCACCTATGCCTAAACTGAGCCTACAATTAGTTCAAACACTAAGCAAAGTTTCAGTGAAAACTACATCGAGACGTAGTAACGAAACTAAGTCGAACCTAATCGAAACTACGGCTTTTAAAAGCAGTAGGATTAAGCAATTAAAAAAGCCTATTTTCATTTTAGTTTTTTTTTGTTTCCGCCCGTAGTGCCTTGCTCTGTTTTAGAGTTCTATAAAGAATTGAATACTATCTGCGAACGTCACCTTCCACAAGACAGCGGCGATTGGCTTAAGCTGTTTTGGCTGAAGCGAGGCATTGTTCCTAAAAGACTTATGGATGATCTGATGGCAGTGATTAAAAAGGTGTGTTTTACTCTTAATTACGATTAAGTTATGCGGTCCAAACATAGAACATGAAGGTTTTGCTTATTACCATTCACGACTCGGTTGTTCTGGATGTTAAGCAAGGCGAGAAGCCGAATATACAAGATTTCTCTCCGGGAATTTTGCACATCACACCCGTCTTGTCGAGTTCAACTGAGGAATGGTGTCTGCACTTTGCGTTAAACGGTGAAGATCGGGTTTGTATTTGGCAATTAAACGTCTAAAGTTCTAAAGTTCTAATCTAGATTGATTTTCTTGATGCGCAATACCTCGAAGGCGGCCACGATAGAAAACTGAAAGGTGTTTCGGCTGCAGCCGTCATTTACCGAATTTATCAACTCTCCATGCAGGAAAAGCCAAGCATGCCAAGCCAACTGAATGATGAAGTATTCCGCGCGATGTAAGTCAGCATCATAGCAAACGTAAAACACTCGTAAATTGATTTAGAACCATCGAGAGCATGTTATCGGAACTGCTTTCTCACGCTGAAGATGACTTGAATGGTATGCAATTATAGCTGTTGATTGAGTATTTTGTTGCAAACAGCTAGAACGTATGTACAAATTCTGTGTATTTTATTCAGATTGCTAAAATACAAACAACTTTTTGTCAAATAATTTGAATTTCACTAGTTTGCTGGGCCTTTTTTTAAACGATTTTCTGACAACATGACATTAGCGCGAACGACCTTACCGCGACAGCTTTTTCGAGCCAAAGTCGCGATGAAAACTAAAGTTTTATTCTCTCAAGAACAGTAAAAAAACTGATATTTGCTATCGGACACAATTTAAACTAACAACAAGGCCAGAGCAAACGTCTAAATGGGTCAAGCCAAAGTCTAAGACGCCCAAAATTCACTAGGCTAACCCTGCGGCAGCTCATAGGCCTAAACCTAAAGGCAGTTACATCATCGCACACACCAGAATCTAATGCTTAAATGCTGTGCGGATCCTCAAGTGAGTTCCTTTCTGACGAAATGACATTAGCGCGAAAGTCTTTAGCGCAAACGACTCTATGACAATTTTAAATTATCAAATTAATGTCCGAAAATTCTAAACATTTCAAACATGTGGACGGGCTGACGGACTACAGCAGCGGTGCAGCTTCCTTTAACCCCATTATTTTGGCAACTAACAGTAGAAACAACAAGTGATTAACGACTGCACGCAAAGGTGCGAGAAGAAAAAATAAAACAAAGAATGTTTTTACAAAATGAAATTTAAATTTAACTGCAAAAACAATTTTCAACTTTAAAAATTTCGCTAAAGACGTAAAAATGGCTAAAGTCGTGTCACGGATTTTCTTAAATATTCGTCGTAAGGAAATGGTCGTAACGAACTTTGTAACTCACAAAATTGTGTTTTCGTTGCCCAAAAAGGGGCTGTTGAAATCCATCAATTGCACAAAATCGTTAAATTTACAATGACTACTGTAATTTTCAACATAAATTTGTATCTCTCTACAGCGAATTGCTGCAATTCCTTTTTATAAACATAATTTCTATTTTATAAATGTAATTTTTAAATGATATTGGTTATCGGAACGGCATTTATTTGCTTTATTTGAAGAATTGTCTTTCAGAGTAGAAGATTCGACCTTTTTGAAATTTGTTATTTACAAGTGTTATTTTTAAGGGTTATTTTGAAATTTTATGGAAATTGTTTCTTGCATCTGAATGGGAAAACCTTAAGCGAAACGGACATTGAAATGTAACCAATGCAAATTAATGCAAATCCGTTTTTTACGTCTTTACAAGCCGTATTTTTGGTTGAGTTAGTAATTACGGATAACTCAAAAGCTTAATGATTGCGTTAATTACCAATTTTTGAGTGATTTCTGTTTATCAGTAAATTCATTAATGCTTGCAGGACTCATCACACCTGAGCAGTACATTTATGTGGAAATATTGCACCCAGTCATTCCCTACGACAAGATTAAAATTAGTAACCTCTCATACCGAGAGATGAATCGGGCTCTTGGAGGAAACTTCACTCCGAAGTTATTTAATGCGCAAATTAAGAATATGGTAAATTTAAAATGCATTTTAATGAGTTTTAATGCTTTCCTCTGTCAGGTGAGTGCGTTAAATAATTGGAACAAAAAACGTGGCATGTCAAGAATGATCGACGTTGGCGAACCTCTTTCAATTGAAGATCCAGATAACCACAAAAGCACCCGTGAAATAAAGGAGAGATCGGTACAGATGTTTACGACTAAAGATGGTGAGTGATTCCTTTTTAAACAATTTCGTACTGCAAGAGCAGAACAATTTTGTTTTGGGTACGTTATCATTAAACTCTTATTAAAATTCAAAAGCCATTTTCTCGTTAAATTTAGTTTTGGTTACGTTATTTGACTTCTGTAACACATAAAATTCGGAAAATGGAATACAAAACATATTTTGGTACTAAATCTGCATAACGAGGGCAGTACCAATTTTTATTGTGCACATCCGTGATTAAGATCAGTAGAAAATCTTGCTCTCATCGACCTATTCTGATTTTTGCGAACAGTACTGGTATTTTTGTTTTTATAAAATTTCTGAAATTCCACAAAAGGTAATCGGGTTTATTCTTTTAAATTGAAGTTTTATTGCAGTTTCGAACACAGCATTTTGTATTCTATTTTAGTTTCTAGTTTTCATGATTTTAATTTATAATCACACCATGTAGTAAGCCGGTACGTGTCAACTTGGCGCTCAGTGAATTTAGTGCAGGCATCTTTTGATGCCAGGTTAAACGCTTCTAAAAGTTCCTTTACGAATAAGCCTGATAAGCCACTAAAAAAAATGAGCCCAAGCCTAAAGCAGTTACGGTATGGTTAGCTATGAACGAAGCTTAAGCGCGTTACGTCCAGACACAGAGTTAGCCAGGTTATAAATTTTTGGCGCCTGCAACAAACAACTTTAATTCAGTGTTTCAGGTATGAAAGGACTTTTGTATCGAGACGAAGTGAATGTCGATTTCGACTTGTACTCCTTTGAAAAATCAACGGTTGTGTTTTCCGATCTCACTGAACAGAAAGCTAGCAGTATTGCACGCGCCTATTGTCTTTACTGCTACAAAGTAGTGCCAGCGCTGGATGACCACTTAGGGTCCGACTTCGCTTACGTAAATAAATTCTTTCTGATAGCACTACAGAGAGATGCAGATGTTTCATCCGAAGATCTACGGCTGATAACGTAAGTCACATTTCAATATATTGTCTGATTTTGTAAATTTCTAATTGCGTTAGATTTGACAATGATTAATATAAACGTTTTAGCGCATTATCGATTCACTCGCTCAAATACATGTATGCGTCGGACTTGCTACAAAGAAAAAAAGGTATTTGATTTGCTTGCTGGTAGCATTTTGTTGGTAGCAAGTAACCAATGGTTTTGATTTTTATCTTTTTATCTTCAATATTTTTTACAATTTTTTTAGACAAAGAAGTGGCGAACTGATGCCAAAAATAGAGAATGCGTTAGAGAATGAGAGAATGCGTATTGGTTTCATTAATTAACAATTTGACAAACTAAAATCGCTTATAGTTCTGGTTTTTGGTTTTATTTTTGAAGCTTCTTTGAATCACTGTTAACTGAATTGTTAACACTGATTAACGCTGAAGCGTAATCAATCGGCGCCTTTATTTAACTGTGATTGTAAGCTACTATCTTGAACATCTTGAAAGCGCCAACCTAATGTCGCTAAACAGCGCACTTTTGAAAACTGACTCACTTTGATGCTTCTTGACAACAAACAACATCTTTCTCGCCACCTGACATATATCATTGCAACGTTCGAAAGACTCATAGGCAGTGAGTTTGTCTGTTGCGCGCGATGTCTGGGTTCGACGTGGTGTCGTCTTTTTTATGTTGTGTTCTCTGAGCGAATGGTCGTTTCAACTTCTCGAATGACGCTGGTGCGGACAGAAAAACACACAAAAACTTGCTCTATAAGTGTTTCTTGCCGAATTTATTGAGTTCAGTGGAGTTCTTTTGATTGCAAACCAGAAATAAATATTCATGTAGATTTAAAATAATCCTTCTAAATTTCAGAGATTGACTTGGACATTTTTACTGATTATACTACAATTTTTTCGTCCACACGAGCGCGGTTTTTGAGATCTGTCAGCAACGTTGGTACTGCTGCTGGAAATGCTCCTGCTTCAGCAAATCCAACTTTTCTTCAAACTGAACAGGACATGGCTCGCTATGGTGATATCGACATCGAAATGATGAGAAAGTTGCTAAAAAGAGTGGTATGATTATTTTTGATGACGCTAAAAAGTTCCTTAGACCGATCATTACAATACTGTAAACAACCCTTTGGATTTCGTTCGTATTATTGAAAATGACATGGACGTAATGCTAGAAGAGATCGAAGAACACATCTCACAGCAACCAGCCATTCCCATGTATCTCCACTTTCAAGTTGACGGCAAGAAACTGAAGCAGTGGGTGCTGGTCGTATTCAATAATAACCCTGCTAATATCGAAATTACTATATACGATACTTCATCGTATTTCGAAAATGTAAGCTTTTTGACTGTTTTGTCTATTAATGCAAGAATTTACTTTAGTTACAACCAGAGATTGAACAAAAAGTGAGATATTTGATGAAAAATTTAAATATTGATTTAAAAAAAAATCCAATCGATTACTCTAAAGATATTATTGTCGAAATACGCAACATTGGAAACGCCCTAACGCACGTGTGGTCCAGCGCTGTTTTGACGGCTAGACCTGTCCCCAAAGCTCCAATTAACGTACCTGGTGCACAGAAAGACGAATTTTTTGAAACTGTCGACGCGCTTAAGAATTTACAAAACCACGGAGAGCTTAGGTGAGTAAGACTCACTGTAATATAAGTCTAGGTTTAATTTAGGAGCATCCTAATGAAGTTTATTTTTGGAAAGGACACCTACGACCCTGAAGAAGTCATTCCGTCTGCAACAATTGGCAAGTTTTCTTTACTTGAATATCATTGCAATAATGAGCCAAAGGTTAAATATCACATATTTGACCGAGAAATTGCGGAGTATAACTACGTTCGCACAATACGCAAAATAAATTAGACCGTTTAGAACTAATAATTTCTCAACTACTCAACATTTTCTGTTACAGATGAGGTCAAAAATGCTGTTCGGCTGAAGAACACCGATTTTAAAGTTGCTATAGAAGATTTTGAAGTCATGCTGTACGACTTAACCATTCCACTGCTATTCGAACTTATCAGTCGGATGCTGACAAGTCGAGAAGCAGTCAACAAAGCGCCTATCTACAACACAGCTATTCCGCCGAAAGGAGTGACGTTCAACACATTCACCTTCACCGTTGGTAGAAACACCATGACGTTTATGTTGGACAGGAAGAAAAACCAAAAGAAAATCGATCTTTATTTGGTAAATCAGCTGATGCGTTACTGTTTCTATATATGGTTTATGTTACAGGAGAAAAGGTCAGGTTCCAACGCGGTTTTCGAAGAAATCAGTACATATCAAGCTTTCATTGAAGCACTCGAGCTGTTTAAAAATGTTCACATCGTAGATGCAGAAAAATTGGAGACCGAGAGACATCTAATGTGAGAGCACCGTGAATGAACGTCGTATTCAAACGCATATTTTATAGGCACGCTCTTTATGAGGTTGTAAAATCAGAAGGCAAACTGGAAGCTGTCATGATGGACTTTGAAAAATCTCTGGATGGTAAGTAAACCTATGATTTTTGCTTGTAAATTTCTTTAAAATTTCTCAACATGTTTTCTTTTGCAAACTAACGAGCAGATAACGTAGCGCAAAATGTTCGCATCTTAAGCTAGGGACAAAACCCGCCGTTGGCGCCGACGTCAACGTCACCGTCACCGTCACGTTCGGTTATGAACACGAGCCGACGGCGACGTCGACGGTGACGTCGATGCCGACGTCGCCGTTCGGTTTTTGAACAGCACCAACGGCAGAGCGACGTCGTTCGTGACGTCGTCGCCGACGTCGCCGTCGCCTGTTGAAAAGAAAATTTCGAAATTTTTTGAAAAGTTGGACGTCGCCGGCGACGTCGGGTCCGTTGAAATTCTGTTTTTTTGCTACAAATGCATTATGTTTATGTGGTAAAATTCAACGGGAAATTCAATGGGAAATTCAACGTTGTGGTCACATTTTCGGTGTTTTCAACGAAATTCAATACTGTTTTTTGTGGTAAATCGGTAAATAGGGATCGCTGCTCTGCACCATTCTTCCTATTGAGGCAAAAGAGGGAGCTATATAAAGGAACTTTCACTACCTCTTTCCGAAATGTACAAGAAATTCTTCGAACAAATGCGACTGCGGTTTGAGAAAATCGTTTGAGAAATCACCAGAATTTGGTATCATCGCTGCTGATGTCGCGTCAAATCAAAGAAAATTGCATGTTGCCCAAAATTGACGGCGACGTTGACGTCAACGTCGCCGTGCCGTCGCCTGGTTTTGAACACTTGTACAAAACCGGCAACGTTGACGCTGACATTGACGTCGACGTCAACGTCAACGTCGCCGTGCCGTCGGCGCCAACGGCGGGTTTTGTCCCTAGCTTTAATCGGAAACGATAGCAGTGAAATTGTGGGATTTTTCCCATTTTCATAGCCAAAAATATTACAAATCAGCTACAAAAAAGACTTCATTTCTTGCCATTTGGTTTAATCCTTTCATTTGAAAGCCGCAAATCGGGATTTAGAGTTGGTGAAACAACTAATTTAGAGTGAAACAACTAATCATAAAACCAACAAACAACTCGTCGAACGCAGATACGTTTACTGTCGGTCTCAAAATGAAGTTTTTCCATCAATTTTCCATCTTTTGTGACTCGACTTTAGCACAAAACAAAAGTTGGACGTTTCATTCTTAATGAAATCGTCGTCTTTCTTGCTTAGAACCGCTTGATTTAGTGGTTTAAGGTGGTTTTTGACCGTCCAAGCTGGAATAAGTAGCGTTTCGTTTTGTTCCGTTCGCAGTTTCACGCATGTCGTGTAACTTGGCACTTCGGACTCCCCGTTAAGGGTGCGAATTTTGATATCTCGTTTGTCCGTTAAGTGGCATCCTATGCTTCTGGCATAGTCTTCGTCGATTAAGGACACCGTTGCTCCTGGATCGATTAAGAAGTCTATTGTTTTTGGAACGTTTTCTGGTGTAGCCGTAATGACTTCTGTGCTTCCCAGTAGAACGATATTGTTTTCGCCGTCTGTTGCGTCTATCGCATGAACAGATGCGTTGTTGCTCTTTTTTGCTGGCTTTTTAGTGTTTACCGGCGTTTTTGGTGCTTGTTTTTCTGCTTCATTTTGCTGGCAGAGCACCGTGTGATGCTTCTTTTGGCATTTTGAGCAGTTTCGCTTACTATAGCAGTCCGCGACCATGTGCCCTACTGTACCGCAGTTTAAGCACAGATTTAGCTTTTTGAACGTTTCGGTTTTTGCGTGTACTGAGTCGTACGTCGTGCAGTTGAACACATTGTGGTCTTCAGATTTGCACAAGAAGCACCGTGGGAAATTCTGTTTTGGCTGTTTTGTTTTTTGGCCAGATTTGGATTTGTTAGAATGGGATTTTTGATTGTGATTCCCATTAGATTGCTCTTTTTTCGAGGAATTTTGAGCCGTTTTCTCTTTTTGTTGTGGTTGCTGCGAGCTGTCATCGCACGCATCCTGGAGTATTACCATTCTGTTTAGCTTTTTTCGAATGGAGTCCATGAATTCATCGAAATTCGTGATCTTTCCGTCTTCCTCTCCGTCTACAATGTGATGTTGAACAGTTCGAGGGAATTTTGAGCGAATTTTTAGCCTGTTGTCGTATGTGTCGACTTGCAGTTTCGGTTGTCTCATCTGGACCGTGACGGCTAAGATTCTGTCGTGCAATTCGATCAAGGCCAAACACTGCTTCAAATAGATGAATTTCTGAAGCTTGCTCAGTGGAGCATTGTGAGCCATTGACTCGAAAGTTTGCCAGAACGCCTCGAATTGCGCTATGTCTCCCTTGAATTTTGGGAGGTCCATTTTTGGCAGTAACGGCGCTGGTGCGACCATTGGCATGAATGGATGAGTCGCGTATGGGTGTGGCGGCGCTGGATAAGGAAATTGTTGCGTTATAAGGGCTGAACGCCGCATAAGGACTGTAGGGTTGTTGAAATGGAGGGAACGGCGACTGATTGTAACCGTAACTCGGTGCTGGTGGCGCTTGCGTTGGGCCGTTTTGGCCACCTTGTTGGGATTGCTGCGCTTTCAGCCGATCAATAGAGAGTTGTGTTTGCTCTCTAATGACTCTTGATCTGTCTGTTGCCTTCGCGAGAATTTCTGCAATATTTGAGTGTGAATCCTCGTCATTCTCGACTTCTGGCTCCTCCATTTCCTCATTTTCCTGTTCGTTATTCTCACTTTCATTGGGAATTGTGATTATAGCGTTCTCTTGTGCTTCTAAGAGCAGGAGCATGTGTTGGAAGTGAGAGCGGTCGTTTATAAGCAGCGAGGTAGCTTCATTGATTGACTTCTGATATCGCTCGCAGCTGCTTATTTGACCTGCTTATTCTTCAGTTAGGCTACCGTATGCCTCGGCTAGCTGTCTTCTGAATTGTACGAGTTCCTCGTCTATCGATTTGATCGTATCGATCGTACTGAGTCCAAATTTGGGTTTTTGAATTTTTTAAAATTGAATTTGAACATTTTTTGAACATTCTCTGAGATTCTGACAATTAGAAATTTCTTTCGAATTGAAGAAATCAAAGCTTTAAGGTGACACGTTTATTATCATTTATTTTGTTTAGGATACACGCACTACAACGAGTTGGTTTGTCAGGACGGGAATAACAACGACGCAGAAACGTTTGTTCAAATTACTTGTTTAACACTGCTTGGTACTTCTAGGGTGCACGCTGACATTGAGTCAGGAGGTGATCTGACAGAGTGGTCTATGGTGGGTGATAACGAAGGAACACCGGTGACGCGCAATATGCGTCAGTACCGTACGATGCTCACCCAGGCGCTAAGAATGTGTCACCGTCGCCATGGCACATGTGCCATGGTGAACAACGACATGCGGAAGGCAACGATGGAGAATCTCAGAATGCCGTTTGTTAAAACGCACGCCAGAAATACTGCTTTGAAATACCATGAAAAACTAATGGTAATTTGGAATGACTCCGGCAGAGCGGTGTTATTCCATTTCACATTTCCACACCTAACCGCCGCGTACGAACACTCCGTGGATGATGAGTCTCTGCCAGACATTTTGAGTTACATCGCATATACGAACAGGCAAACAGCTACCTGTATTTCAATGAAGAGAGATGAAGCCTTAAAGTTCGGTAAGAAAACGAGAGAGGCTATTCAAATAAGACCCATTTTTTTAGTTAAAATCGGCAAATACGCTGGAATGCAGTTTCAAATAATTGGAGCTCGGGATGATTTCGAAATTGATGACTCGGGAATGACTCCCGAAGATGTCTGGTACTATACGATCGATCGCAAAAAAACGGCGACGAAAATCACTATTTACATTGCGTCGGCCATTGAAGCCAGTCATTTCACAATAGCTCAACGAATTCAGTTTTTTGGCGCCCGAGGTTGAGGAGCTTTAATTGCTGGAAAGATTTTAAAGAAATCTGTTTCAGAAATCTTTCGGGTACTTTCAAGGGAGCTGAAAGCATGCCTCGTATACTCAGGGTGGTATCCGGCGACCAAACTTCAAACAAAGTGTAACAGGAGTAAAAAGGAATATGAATGCGTCATGACAGCAAGATCAGTAGCTGATCATAGGAAGAGCACAGTCCCTGTAGACTGCATGGAAGTTGACGGCTCAGCGCCGGCAGCAGCCTACATCACTTGCGGCTTAAATAGACAAGTAAGTGTTTGCTGGTGCTATTTGCGTCCATTTTCCTGTTGCTTCAGGTTGAACATCTGACGTCGGCAGGCATTTGCATCTATATCAAGAGCAAAACTCTTCACAAATTCTACCGCTGCCAGATAGAAGAACTTTGGCCTTTTGAAGATGTACGCTCAGCCAAGACAGCTTCGAAATTCATCAGGAAGAACTGTTCGCAAGCCGGCGCCGTCAAAATTTGGCAAATTCCAAATCAGAATGACTGGAAGAATTATAAGCCTAAACCACCGAAACAGGCTTAGGCGCAAAGGATTTTTTGACCCGTACGTTTCTTTAACTCGTTTCGCATTTCTATCTATGCATCGCTTCATGTCAATAAACTCAATTTAAGCGGAATTAACTCTCAATTGATCGCATTCCTAAGATGAATTCCGTTCCGTTTGACTTTATGGACCGCGTGATCGCTCGTGTTCCCAAAATACAGTCCTATCCCCGCGAAACGTGGTACCTAGGAACCCCTTGGAACCAAGCAAGCGACTCCGTGTGGGATCACGAGCTCTTCCTGTCAAGGGAGCACTTTCGCATCGAATGCATAGAGACCGTGAATTACACTCCGCGAAACGAACATGCGAATTGTCCGGTGAAACTTTGCCCAAATGAACTTCAATTCGACTTTTCTTGCTGGAATCCGCGAACCTGCGCGATCAGCGACATTTTCATCGAGGAAAAGAATTACTTCGACTGGTTCCCGCTGGACAAACGCGCGACGGAGAATCTGAAGCGCATTTTGCGGAGCAACAAACGCTTAGTCTGCCTTGTAGAACGCGATTGTACAAGAATGTCGTTTGACAGGTTTAGATTTGCTCTCGAGGAGACGCCCGCATTCGAGTATCTCGGCATGAAGACTGCGTACTTGAACGTTCCGCTACTTTCCGCGCTCCTTCGACGGCCGATTGTGGAGCTTACCGTGTTTGAAGTTCCCCTTGAATGCGTGGAAGCGATTGGAAACGCTCTGAAGAGCGGTCTTTTGAATTCGTTCAAAATCACAAATACCTCAGACGTGATTGACCATGCCGCGTACTGTAGACCTCTTCTAGAAACTATTTTCGAGATTCACGCAGAAATCCCACCGCACGAGTTGTTTGCTACTCCGTTGCAGGACGCTGTGATAGAGTACAAAATTGCGAGAAACATCGTTCCAAAAATTCCGCAGCTCTACAGAGGAGAACAACTTCGATACACGCGGCACAAGAACTGAATCCTTGATTGAATGAGTACTGTTGTTGGGATAATTCTTATAAACGGTTGAATTACTAATGTCGATTGATTAATGCGCGCATAATCCGCACCTCTATTTAACCATTATCGAAGTTTAACTGAAATTACAATAGCATAACGACGGTTTTCGAAAATTGACGTAAATTAAACGTAATCTCAAGAACAGGAAAAAGAACTTATGATATTTCCTATCAGACACCATTTGACCAAACAACAAGGCCAAAGCAGATGTCTAAATGGGTCAAGTCTAGGACGAAGCCTCCAGTTAACATTGTGAATTTTAGGTTCGCTGCGCTGCGTTAGCTCAGAACTAAGCCTTAAAACTAAGTTAAAAGCCTCTTTCCCAACAGCACGACGTAGGAATAACAAGTCCTGTTAACTTCGGCGGCATGACATAAGCGCGAAAACCTTAAGCGCGAACGACATAAGAGCGAACGGCATAAGCGCGAATGCTGTAAGCGCAAACGAGATTAGCGCGCACGACATAAGCGCAAAAAATTTGAGAAATAAGATCACCGTCAAGATAATTACAAGATAAGTATCTCATGACAAGACATTTCAATATATGATCATGCAAGCAATTCTTCTTGAACTTTTGAGGTCTTTGTTGTAGATCACCGTCAGGATTGAAATTTTTTAAGAGCGCGAAACAAACAAGAGCAAAACTGAATCCCGGACAAATCCCAAAAAATATGTCCAAAGATAAAATGTCCAAGACAAAACGCCCAATGGACAGAATGTTCAAGATAAAAATGTCCAAAGACAAGATGTCCAAAATTGTCTTTTTGCAATGGCAAGTTTTTGCAATAAAGTTTTTTGACCAAAATAACATAATACGAGCGTAATAATAATTTTGCGCGAGCGGAGCGAGCACAAAATTCACGAGGTTTACTGGAGGCTTCGTCCTAGACTTTGGCTTGATCCAGTTCGACATGTGCTCTGATCTTGTTGTTAGTTCAAATGGTCTCTGAGTGCAAATATCACAAGCTACAAACAATATTATGGAGAGAAGAAGACTTTGGTTGTCATCGCGACTTTACCGCGAAATTAGTTTCGCGCTAAAGTCGTTCGCGGTAAAGATTTTCGCTTTCGTCATGTCGTCGCTAAACTACTAAGGCAGTCAGCCTAAGCTGAGCTTGGCGCGAAGCCTGAACGCCCTACAAAACTTTTCCGTAGCCTTTTTTTGCACAAAATTTCATTGACAAATTAAGCCACGTCCACGCATTAAGACATAAGAGCGAATTAACTTTTCGCTCTTATGTCGGGTCACGGTTAACTTCATAAACAATTCAGGCGCCGAGTTGTCCTGCTCCGTGTTTTTGTGTTTCATCACACCGCTGCCAGAATCGCAAATCATCGTTTTTTGGACTCTTTTGCGGATTACAAACACTCAAATGAATGCAAATCGCGTCTCCAACGCTATTTTCGGTCCCCTCGCGTCTGGTGGGTCCTCCGTCCGCTCCCTCCGCCTACCGTAACCCGCTTTTAGTCGCTCTTTGTCCTTGTGGTCTTCGCCGACGACAACGGAAAGAACCCGAAGGAGGACGGCGAGCACGACAACGGTAGCGAGGAGACCTGCGCCGAGGAGAACGTCGTCTGCACGAGGGAATGCAAACCCAAGGGCTGCTACTGCTTCCCTCCGTTTGTCCGCGACAACGGCGACTGCAACCCGCGCGCCCAGTGCGGCCAGAGCACCACGGCGGCCGTTTGAGCGTCGATTCGAGTCGATGACGGTCCGATGATGAGATGTAGATCCATTTAAAATTAAGTGAATGCGCTTCTGAATCTCTTTCTATCAGTGTCCGATGGCAGTGTTATCGCAACGAAAGTGTCGCCCTTGTGGGGGCAAACCCTTGTTCTTTCTTTCATTCAAGCAATCAGACTGCAATTGTGAAACAGTAAGAAAAACTTGAAGAAATACTTGGCACAGATCCTGGACAGTCCTGAATTGTTGTAAACGCGCCTTTTCATCACGGATCGCATCAAGAACGAACAGGAATCTCGACGTTGAAATGTAGTTTTCAAGCTATTCACCCTGTTTTGTTAAATTGCGTTGTTTGTTATCTTCCGTCATAAATAGAAAATGTTGTGCGGACGCAAACTGGTTTATTTACTCCAAAAGTGAATCATAAATTGCCTACAACTAAAAAGGCAATCAAAATCAAAATGAATCTCTCGTTCTTTGATTGTAGGATGAGTGAAGCTTCCTAGTTCGATGTCGTGTTCTTCCGTTCTCTCGTCTGCATCTTCATCGACATTTTCACTTATGGTGATCGCTTGGAAGTGTCCAGGCAGCGCGTCTTTCTTCTCCCAGATCTTTTTGATTTTCTTCATGAAGTCGCACGGGTCTTCGATGTCCCGCGAGTCCAAGTCGATCTCTTCCCAGCTGGAGCTCTGTTCTACAAATTCGAGGACCACGTTCTCAAAGTCGACGCAGTTCGTAATGACTAGCTTTTTGATTGTTCCTTTCGCGAGTAGTTTTCGCACTGAACGCTTCATTTTGGGATCGCTGATGTTCCAGAGATTAAGCTCGCTAGGCGCAAGAAGTTCAATTTCGGGGAGCAACGGAAATCGAGCGTTGATGCCGTGCAGCTTCAGCTCGTTCACTCTGCTCTGTGGATTGAGGAGCGGCTGCACCTCCTCAAGTCGACAAACGGTTCCTTCGTCGAGCTGCGTAGGATAGCCGTGGAAGGAGAAACTCCTCGGAAGTTCCACGTCGATGTTCGCGGCTTCGTATTCGTTCGCGGGGATCGGGATTTCTCCTGCTGTGTGGAATTTCGTATTGAGGCGCATCAGCCGACGATCGGGGAGAGCGATGACTTCAACGCAGAATTCGAGCATTTGCTGCTGTTTGCGGAATGCGAGCTTGGTGACGTCGTCGTTGATGTTGGCTTCGCGAAGAGCGCGCAGATCTTCGTACTCGAGATTGTCGATGATGGAGACGATTGAGGGGTAGTGGAGGAGAGTAGCCATTGCTGAGATACTAAGCTGAGTAACCTGAGCACCTTAAATGGTACTGGAATGCACTGCTTTTCAAGACGCGCATTGCATTTGAAGAGCGCATAATTAATCCTGCTCTCAGTTCCAGGACGCGCAATGGACCTGTCGATGGCTGTGGCGATATACGGCTTCTTGCCGCTACGTCGGATCGTCGAGCAGGTGGGAATCGTGTACGAAGCGGACGTCGTTCGCGCGAAACTCGAACGAGGGGAAGCCGCGGGTCCAGTTTACGTCGGCGACCTCAACGCGGCGATTTCGCTGTTGAAGGAGAGCGCGGAGGACGCACCGGTCACCGAGGAAAACGTCTTCGACCCCGACGACGAGGCGTATCTGCGGTACGTGAAGAGCTTGGATACCGGCGCGACGAAGGAGCAGGATCACTACATCGTGTTGGGGCTCTCCAACTTGCGCTACAAGGCGACGAAACTGCAAATCAAGCAAGCCTGTGAGTGGAGCTCAATTTGGAGTTGAAATCGTCGGTTTTCAGATCGCCAGAAATCGCTGAATCACCACCCGGACAAGCGGAAGCACGACCGCGGCAAGAAAGTCGACGACGACTACTTCATCTGCATCAACAGCGCCTACAATCAACTCTTCCTGAGCGACGACGCTCGTCGCGCCTTCGACTCGGTGGATCCGACCCTTCGATGAAGACATCCCCGAGAACGGCCGCGTCAACGCGAAAAACTTTTTCCGCAAGTTGGCGCCGGTTTTTGACATGAATTCGAGGTTAGTTCTGTGCTTCTCAATCCATTTCTAGCGAAATTGTTGTTTAGATTCTCCAATCGCACTCCTGTTCCCAAACTAGGCGACAAGGACGCCGATCGCAACGATGTCGAGCCTTTTAGATTCTGGCAGCTTCCTCCATCCTTCTCAATCGTTGTTTAGATTCTCCAAATCGCACTCCTGTTCCCAAAGGAGGCGACAAAGGACGCCGAATCGCAACGATGTCGAGCAACTTGAGCGACGAAACAGGGTAAGCAATCCTCCGTGACTTCACATTTATTCAATATCAAACTTCTAGGAGCCGATCACACTAGATGGCAGCACATGAACAGCACAGACGCCTGGGTGTTTCCCAATAACCCCCAAAACGATGTTCTTCACTGCGCAGCGATAACTCCTGAACATTGTCAGCGTTGTGATGCACATAATCGGCCCATGATTGACCAAAACTCCGATGCAGATGCTGCTGACCAGTTGGGAATAGCGCCACCAGCTCAGATAGATACAAATGGCGACAACGAAGAACGGAATCCCCGCGGCGAGAATCGGAATCGCCGTCAGGATGATCAGATTGACGAGGAGGAGTTTCTGGGTCTGCACGGTTCTGTGGCTGACTGAATGCGTGTTCTTGTGCAGGGAATGGAAGCTGAGAAGGAGAAAAGCGGAGATCGAGACCACAATGAAGAGTATGAAGGCGATGTAGACGGCCACAATCAGCGTCATGCGGATTCCATCTGGATGGAAGCAGATCAGCCCCGATCTGCTGGGCAGTTGCTCCTGGTGGGGGTAGTCAGCGACGGGAATCGTCCAGTAGTAGTAGAGCACCATGTAGACGGCAGAGGAGAAGACGTGGACAGCGGTACAGTAGGAGTAGCCCCATTTTGGGCTCGTTTTCGATATCCGCCGTCTTCTCGCGATTACCATGAAGCGAAAGTGGAAGGAGAGGAATATTCCAAAGCCGACATTCGTGACGACCAGGAGGACGGACCCAAAGAGCACATGACCAAGTAGCTCGCTCTCAAATGAGGCCAAAAGTCCATCGATACGGAAGCAGATGACAGGGAACATGGGGTACGGATGGCCGAACGCGCAGATCAGATTCCCGAGCGCGTTCCAGAGCAGAATGTTGAGGAGCAGCCGGGTGAAATTCGTGATATTCGGCGGCGTGTGCTTGAAAATCACGTAGAAGCTGAATGAGTAGACCGGAACGCTGAATACGGCCGTGCAGTCCAGGATGCGATTGAAAACTGGCGCTAGCGCGTCTTCAATCATCAAAGATGAAGAATTCATGTTTGAAGAGTAAAAGTCACGCAATCCGCGAAGGCGAATTCGAGGAGGAGGAGATAATGTGTTTGCGTGACACGACCGTAATTACCTGCGATGCGTGTTTTCGATTCTATTGTTTAGAGTGCAATGCGAATTCGCGTAAACCGTCAGCAACAACAAGAGCATTCTCACATCCCTGATTAGTTCGCTTGAGTTTGTGTGAGCTTTGATTGTTCAGTCAGGGATTTGCTGATGCATGGATTGGTTTGAGGGTCGTGTTTTTGTCACCTTTAAGTCACTTTTAAGCAGCATACAACAACAATTTGCTTTAGGTCGTGAAGAATGCAGAATTTTATGTCCAAAATAGAGACAAATCAAATCATAACAAAGTCATTTAAATCTGAGATTAAGCGACACGAACATTTATGTGCTCTCCATTTCGTCTAGATCAGTCCACCCGGAGTTTGTACGTTCTGAAAACAGAGAATTTCTCTACTTTTCAAATAAATCAATGTTGTAGCGGGAGGAAGGAGTGATGAGAAGCGCTTTTATTTGGGACGGGAGGTCAGCCGACCGTCCGAGACGACGGCTGACGAGCACTTATGACAGCGATATCGTCTCGCCTCGCCGGAACTGACCAAGAGTGGCCGTGACCTTTGGCTAGGCGAGCGAACAAACAATCGATGATCCGGCTACCACAATCAACTTGCCCCAAATAATGTCATCAAACGCAAGTTTGCAGGTCTTTTCGCTTCGCACTTCGCTCTCTTGTAGGAGGAGGAAACTCGTCACGCTAGGACCAAAGTCAGGTACAGTACAAGTGTTTGTTGAAGGCATAGTGCGATGTGATAGCGCATCGCAACGCTCCTAAATTGCACCTTGTAAGATCACTTAAATTGGATGAGTACCTTTTCAAGCGCTACTAAAAGCGCTGCTAGACTTCCGTTCGACTTTATGGACTGCGTGATCGCTCGTGTCCCCAAAAAATAAAGCCGTATCCCCACGAAACGTGGCACCGAGGAACCCCGTCGAACCAAGCAAACGACTCCATGTGGGATCACAAGCTCTTCCTGTCAGGGGAGCAGTTTCGCATCGAATGCATAGAGACCGTGAATTACACTCCGCGAATCGAACATGCGAATTGTCCGGTTAAACTTTGCTCAAATGAACTTCAATTCGATTTTTCATGCTGGAATCCGCGAACCTGCGCGATGAGCAGGTTCGATTTGCTGATGCAGGGTTGGTTTGAGGGTCGTGTTTTTGTCACTTTTGAGGCACTTTTGAAACGCATACAACGGCCGCTTGCCAACAACAATGCTGTTTGTTCAACAATTTGTTTTAGGTCGTGCCGAAAGCAGCATTTTAGGTCCAAATGGCCGAAAATGGTAACTAAAGGTTGCGTGGTTCACAAGAAAAGGTTAGAAAATTCGAAATCGGAGTCATCTCTCTGTTAAGTAGAAAGTCAAGATGGAATGAATTTCCATAGATACGGTAGCTGTACTGTTTCCCATTGAACCAAATACATCGCACAAACTGGTATCGCATCAGGACCTTTCCGTAACCTTCTACGAATGGTCATTGGGGACAAGAGAGATTTCTTAGCTCTAAAGATGAAAAATGAGAAGCCGCATGACGGGGTACAAACCTGAGGCTGACAAAACATTTTTTTTATTCGTTTCGAACCAAAATAATTAGATTTAGAGTAACGAGAAGAACATCACGGCGCTCAGCATTCAAAGCAACAAAGAAACAACGACACAGAGCAGTTCAAGTAGTTGGTTCAAGTGAACACAATAGCGTTTTGCATCGGCATCTTGCTATCTTCAAGAACGTAGATCGCTCTTCCTTCATCGTTCCTCATAATGAAGACTTTTGCCGCCCGACGGGTACGCAGGTAAACGTAGTACCGATACAAATTGTCAATTTCTTCTTCAGAACACGCTTCGAACCCGAAATCCGCGATTGGATTCTTGACTGTAATGGTCTTGCACAACACCCTTTTCCCAGTCATCTTGACGGAATTTTCCCTCCATTCAGCGATGAGGCTCTCCATAGGTAAATCACAAGCTTCACAAACGTAAGCATGATCAAACTGTTCTTGTTTCAGCAGATCCAGAAGCGTCGTTGTGGTGGCAGCGTTGAAGTGATGTTCACTTCCGATGTTTAGTCGATTCAAAGTCTTCTTTTCGACTATTTTCTTGACAATCGCATCGATGCGCTCAGTCACCGCTGTATTAATGTACAGAACCGAAATAACTGGGATCAAATCAACGAATTTCACAATTTCTTTGCTTAAACTGGAACTAAAAAGCAACAAAACCACATTGCTGCGTGTGCAGAACGTATGAAGCTGAGTGACCTCAGGATCGGTTGAATAGACGGCGGAATACGCTTCTAATTCCACTTTTGTGTATTGGAGGTACTTTCTCGAGGTCGTCGCAATCGGCACGTACTCGCCGTTCTTTCGTTTGTAGTAGGAAAGAAACTCTTTCTTTGCGATGTATCCATCCTCGATGTAAATTGGATGAATAGCTCGTTTCACAAGGAATTCAGACGAAACAACGCCGATGATGCCTGAAAGTGCAGAGGCTGCGGGGAAAAATTCCGCATCAATATTGAGCGCAATTTTCTCGTAGAAGTCCACTGGCAGGAAGTCCATTTTGAGCTGGAAACCGTCACTATCAGTAGCCATGTTGAACTAGAGGCTTAAATAGACCAGCAAAGCGATGCGAGCGCTCCTCAGAATTGTGCAGTTTTGAACGTTTGCTTGATTCCTGTACGATTTACTGTAATGAGAGCCGCTCATTGGTAGTGGTTCAGACGGTCACTCATCCGAAGGAGGTCAACGTGCAAGTTCGTGAAGGATCCGTGAAGCAACAAAACGCGCCACCTAGAAGCCTTGGAACAACAAGGATGCCGTAGTTCCATTCACGCCTGAGCGTCTCCATGCAGACTAAGAAGCCGTCATCGGAAGAAGCTCCGGTCACCTGCCAGGATCTCTCGTCTCTATACTACGGAGTCTATGACAATGTGTAACTTAATTAATCTGTTCACCACATCAGTACAATGATCATAACAGAGTCATTTACATCTGAGATTAAGCAATACGAACATTTATGTGCTCTCCATCTCGTCCACCCGGCGTTTGTACGTTCTGAAAACAGAATTTCTCTACTACTGTTAACGAAGAAATCAACTTGCCCCCAATAATGTCATCAAACGCAAGTTTGCACGTCTTTTCGCTTCGCACTTCGCTCACTTGTAGGAGGTGACGAAACTTGAGAAACTGGTGACGCTAGGACCAAAGTCCTCGTAAATGTTCATGTCGTCCGCTTTTCTATCTCGTCTTGTCTTAAGACTATAAGTTCAAGTAAACCCGCATTCACCGCTTTCGCGATGAATCCCGCCACCACACGGCATAGTGGTCATGCAGCTCGCTATGCACTCCTCCAACGTGAAATTAGCGCCCTGAGGTTGTATATACAAGTCCTTGTTGAACGCATAGTGTGATGTAGGCGGCGGTTAGCGCATCGCAACGCTCCTAAATTGCACTTTGTAAGATGACTTAATGGTGGACGAGTACCTTCTGAAGCGCTACTAGAAGCAAAAAGACCAAAAGCGGAGCTGCACTGCGAGCGAGTATCGTCCGCTCTGGATGTTCAGTCAGTGATAAATTCTGCTTTCTTGATGTAGGCCGCTTCGGCTTCTTGATCGCCCACCTCAGCGCGAGCGGAGCAGAACCTTGTTGAATCCGCAACGTTGTACTTGCGAGATGAAGTACACAACGCCTGGAAGCTAGCGATGAATTGGTCCCACGCAGTTGTGGGATTCCCACTGGCGGGTTGCTTTGTCGGCGCGCACGCCCTGTGCAGCCTTCTTCACTGCGTTCAGGAGAGTCTTCGTGTGCGGATCGTCGCAGGCATCCAACAATTTCCGGTTCACTTGTTCAAACGCAGTGATGTGCAGTTTACGCCCGGCGGTCCAGCCGAAATTGAAGATGGGATGGTCTTTTTCCACGCTGATGTGGCGGTTGCTTTGCTCTATTTCGGGTAATTCTTTTCTCGGTTATCGCCAACAGGGATAACATCGTACAAATCATCCGTACTGGTTAACAGCGAGCGGTAGTTTTCCGTATCCACTTGGAATTGGGCGGCATAGTCATTGGAACTCTGTACAGGACGTTCATCCATAAGAGCCTGACATTTCGCCAATCGTTCTTTGGCATCGTCTGAACAATCATGTTGCAATAGTTGGTACATCAATTAACCCTACCAGCATGGGAGAAATGATTTGGAGCGGTGTTATCGACGACTTCCGCTAATTTCAAGTTTTCCGCCACAGCCTCGCTGTGCGCACTAAGCAGTTCTGAAAACATGTGTTGAAGCGTTCCGGTGTTCTACTGTTACCACTCACCTCCGATCATTTGAAGCTCGTCGGTGTCAACTTCGTTTTCATCAAGGTTATTGTGCCGATGGTTGTCATGCGTAGGTGAGCGGTACGGAGCTCCTATCGTGCTGCATCCTTGATTGCCTTGAGCAAGATCACCTGCAGTTGCACTTCCGGTTCTGCTTCTCCTTCAGTGAATCCACCGTCTTCCGGTTTGGGGGTGTTATCACCGCCGGTCGGATGGTTGGTGGCCGTTTCAGCTTCCGGGAGGACAATGTTGCGACGTACCGACTGCAATAACCGATGACCAGTGTTGCACGGTTTGAGAAAGCCGGCACGGTTTCCACGGCTCGGCATGGATTGCGCGAAATGGCTGATGCTGACAGGAATGCCTCAGCACTGGTGGTTGTGCGCTAGCTGGTGGTGGTTGAGTGACAGGTTGGCTAGCTTTAAAAGCGGCGTAAGCAGCGTTTGGTTGATGCATGCCACTGAAGCCAGGTTGGCTAGCGTAAGCAGCGTTTGGTTGGTACATGCCACTGACCCCTCCTAAAAGACTTATCTTACGAATATAGTCCAATAGTTGGTGACAAACCATTTGGATTTGGAGGCGGCATTTGGAGATGTGGGTACGGCAGCCGCACTGGGATTGCTCCGACTGGGAGCGCGCTCCGATTTGCCAACGAGGTTGAGGCGTCCGATACGGCTCTAAGCTGCTCTCCATTCAACGACGAAAGCTTTTGCCAGGATCTCGTCCAAGGTTGTTGGTGTGGCTCCACCTAAAAGCATCGGGACATTACACACTACTACATCTTGTAACAGCACCTTCCGTTGGCGCCGGCTTTTCGGGTGGAGGTCCATCATCATTGCTTTCACGATTGTTCATTGGAGGATCTGAAGTTGAAATGCACTTGCAACCTTATATACACGATGAAAACTCAGATACATGGTGAATGAAACACAGGAAACGACGACGAACAACACTGTTGTTCTCAACAAAATTTATCTTTACTTCAACCAAAAAAAATAAATCTTGCAGCTGCTATGAGCTACCAATCAAAACATCGATTTAGGCATGCAATACACGTTTCAACCCGATTATTTCAGCGGCTCCTAGGGTTTGCACAACCCGGTCGCCGTAATGCGTGCAGATGTACTTGGCGACAACTTGGAGGTTGTGTTCGCGAACGAATTGAAGGCCCTTACGCGAAAACAGTTCCATATCGTCAGCGCTAGGCTTCTCTAGTGTCTTCACGAGCTCCAGTTCCAGTGAGTTTATCATGTGGAGATTGTTCAGCGTTGCAGCGAGCTTGATCGCATCCCGGTTAGCCGCATAGGAGTTTGGAGGGGTGGGAGCAATTCTATACAAAAAAAAAGCAGGAAAGTGATGAAACCACGGCGCTGGATGTTTGTTGAATCGATGGCTTTCTCAATGTCGGTGTAGCCTATCGGAAACCCGCTGGTGGAAACGCAGTGGAAACGTAGCAACTGAAAGCAGTACTTGTACTATAGTAAAGCAAGACGAAACTGCAAGGATCTATAGTCAGTCAATGCTTTAGCCAAATTCAAACTCGCTCGTCGAATTCCAAGTGTGTGTATTGGTGGCGATTGTCAAAAACCCCCAAACCGGTGTTGCAATTATTTGCAACTGGCTTGAGGATTTTCTTCGGGATGTCCAAGGAGGTGATATGCGTCAACTGATCAACTTGAACGGAGAACAGCATACGACTGCCAAAGGTGGTGATACGCGCCATCGGGTGAACACAGTGAATTTCTTCAATGTTCATACGATACTCCGGTTTCTCAATGTTTTCTCCAACCAAATGCGACGCAGTCATACGCATAGATGAATGGAAGCAAAAGAACTCCACCCGAAGCTGGCCACGAAAAACACTGGAACCCCTTGGAACCGAGCAAACGACTCCATGTGGGATCGCAATCTCTTCCTGTCAGTGGAGCAGTTTCGCATCGAATGCATGGAGACCGCGCATAACACTCAGCGAAACGAACATGCGAATTGTTCGGTTAAACTTTGCTCAAATGAACTTCAATTCGATTTTTCATGCTGGAATCCGCGAACATGCGCGATGAGCAGCATTTTCATCGAGAAAAAGAATTACTTCAAGTGGTTACCGGACAAACGCGCAACGGAGAATCTGAAGCGCATTTTGCGGAGCAACAAACGCTTACAATGAGCGTATAACATTAAAACATTAACTGCTTGCGGAGTTTTTTTATATGCGTCATCAGAGCGGCGGTCGCTCATCGATAGATCGATTGCCTTTAGAAAAAAAATCTTCGGCGGCGTCGTTGTCATCGCGCTCCGTGCTGCAGTCGTCTCTCCTCTCTAATTCTTTTGTGATTCAGAATTTCAATTCAAAAGTATTGATTTCAAGGAATAGCGGCTTGCAAAAACGCGCTTGTTTGCCTATTGGATTATGGCTACGTTTGTCTCACCATCGCGGGCGTGAATTGATTAGTTATAATTTACTTACCCGATTACTTTTACAGTGAAGTGAAATACTTCAGTGAAATACTTCATTTCGCGAGCAAAGTTGGCTGCTCTCGTCATGAATCAACGCGCCTGCTTCCTGTTCGTTTTGCTGTTCGCCGCCGTCGTCGCTCGTTCTTGGAAGAAGCCACACGATTCAGCGGCAACGTTGAAGGTCAAGATTCTCCCACCGGGTCCGGAGCCGACGGAATCGAGTTTGGAGGTGCTGTCAACGGAATCTGCATCGACCGCTTCAACAGGGACGCCATCAACATCTCCTCATCCGGGCGAGAAGAACCACGGGAAGGAGTGCAAGTCCGAGTCACCTGCGATCACATTGATCGGTGTTTTGGTCGGCATAGGAATCGGAGTCGTCGTTGCAGTTCCCGTGACGTGGTTCATCTCGATCATGTTGCAGAAGAAAACGAAGAAGATGTCAAATTGGGACAACGCGGCGTTTTCATGCGGTATCAGTGGAAGACCCTTCTCACCCCTTGTTTGAATGTCGCAGCGATGAAACGCAGACGAGTTCGTCGGCTTTTTCTGCGATCTTCTTCTGCGAAGCTTCTTCCTCTCTTCGGGCAGCGCAATCTTCTCATTCTTCTTCTCATCATCTCGGCCAAGTTGTCGCTGATGTCAGCCATTATATTAACTAAATAAATGTTTTCTGACAGCTTTCTTGTTTAACGTTTGTTGTTTTCGACATTTATCCAACTTTTTTTGTCCGCGATGGAGCGGTAACGATGAAGGTCAAGATGCTCCCGTCTGGAGCCGATGAAATCGACGTCTTCGGAGGAGCCGTCAGCGGCTGAACAGCAACTTCAACAGGGACGCCGAGGTCGGGAGCGGTGGTTTATTGGCAGTGCGTTTGTCTGCTGTGCGCGGACAGAAAAACACAGAATCGCCTTCTCCCAGTGTTTCATCATCCCGCTGCCAGATTCGCAAATCAGCGTTTTTTGGACTCTTTTGCGGATTACAAACACTCAAATGAATGCAAATCGCGTCTCCAACGCTATTTTGCGGTCCCCGCGCCTGCGTGGCACTCGTTGGCGACCGCTCCCCACGACCAGAGCGCGCCTTTAAAAGGCGCCTCCGACGGCGAATCCTCACTTTCTCGTCGCCAACGATGTTCCGCGGATTGCCTCCTTCTGGTGGGTCCTCCGTCCGCTCCCCTCCGCCTACCGTAACCCGCTTTCAGTCGCTCTTCGTCCTTGTGGTCTTCGCCGACGACAACGGAAAGAACCCGAAGGAGGACGACAAGCACGACAACGGTAGCGCACTCGGCTTTCTCCTCTCAATGACGCTTTCTAGGGCTCCACAAGGGTCAGAACAAGTCTGGCCAGAAGCACTCTGGTGAGTCGGGATCCGAAGAGGCCGCTGAGGCGTCCACCGCCGCCCCCGAAGAATCCGCGTCTCCTTCCGCCAGAGGCGTCCACGCAACCCCTCGTACGTCCTCTCCCCTCCCTACCGTAATCGCTCCTTCTCTTCAGCCTGTCTCCCCAACGAGCTCCTGACGACGTGCGGCGGCTGCGAGGAGACCTGCGCCGAGGAGAACGTCGTCTGCACGGCGAGTGCAAGCCCAAGGGCTGCTACTGCTTCCCTCCGTTCGTCCGCGACAACGGCGACTGCATCCCGCGCGCCCAGTGCGGCCAGAGCACCACGGCGGCCGTTTGAGCGTCGATTCGAGTCGATGACGGTCAGATGATGAGATGTTGAACACTTCGAATAAAGTGAATGCGCTTCTGACTCTCTTTGCATATTAGTCTCTGATGTTTTTGTGCCGGTTTCTGCTGGATGGATTATTAGATTGACTTGAAATCACGTTACCTCAGACCGTTCGATGCTGGTTGATTGCGGTTCGTTGCTGAAGTGATCGACTTTCCGCGCAAACGAGAAGCATAAGGAGTTGCTCACCGAGTAACCCAACCAGACGGACTTATGCACAATTCTGTCTGATATGTCAATGCAGCTGGCCCTCAAAGAGAAACATGTTTCAGTCGTTTATGAGTGGCGCTGTGAGAGCAAGTTCACCCAATTAAAAGGTTTAGTGTTCTGTTTACCCCAAATTCCTTTCATTCAAGAAATCAGACTGCACCTGTGAAAATTAAAGATCGTTCTCAAATAGGGACAATTCGGAGAAACTGGCGACAGCATTTTAAAAGAATAACCCGTTTAAACTCGCTTGTTTACAGCTATGCGTAGGGAGGAAGCATGACCAACAGAGGCCTAATCTTAAATGCCTTATATGACCGATAACCAAGACAATTGAGTCAAAATTTTAACTGTTCGCGCCTGTTGTTGTGACGCATTCAGTTATCGATATGTCTCAAACCAAAACCCCAATTCTTGTGTCTTCGTGGTCTCTTCGAACGCAAGAATTCGCCCGTAAACGTCAACGTCAGAGATTGTCCTTGTTGTTCTCTTTTTTTGCGCTTAGGTGCTTCTGAACCTCTTAAAATCCATTATTTATATCGAACAAAGACCGATAAAAAACAGGTGGAAGCCAAAGCCGCTTCGAGAGCCAAACAATTAAGAGTCAGTTGCTGTGATGATGTATGTTGCCTGGCCACACACATCCGGTTAGCAATGACACCGTATAACGACAATCTGTCTTTCTCTAGGTGCACTGGCGCCGCCGAGAACCTCCAATGTCGAACTTTGCAGCTGCCCATCTGCTTCACAGAGGTCGAGCGGATGTTTTTGGCTGTTTTAAGTCTGTTTTTTACTCCCACTTCATTGTAATCTGACATCTTGACTTCGCATTAAACATCAAGATTAAGTTCAGTGCGCTCCGAGACTCCGAAGGGAGCTCCACTTTGACTCATTCGTGCCTGAATTCCTGTGATCGTGCTTGTACTAAGCATTCCAACTCAATCTCCACGTATTTTAGCGTTTCGCAGTCTGAAATTCATGTTGTTCAGCCAATCAGCGGCTGCATACCTGACCTTCGTGGTAGGAAACCGTCTAAAAGAGCTGTTTTGGTCTAATTGAGCTTCTTTAGGTGGCTCTAGTCGGCCTGATTATCAACATCACCGTTGCGTTTGCCGTCCGGAAATGCCAACATTTTGGCTATGCCTTTGGAACACTCTGCTTCTCGCAGACTCTCGCGAATGTCGGGAATTGCTGCGTTTTCCTCTTCTTGACGAGTGGAATTACCATAATGTAAGTGAACTGCTCCCTAGACCAAGCTATGATAGCATCTTAGAGAGCCCTCCTGGCACTCGACCTACATCGGCGCCGCTCTGGTCAGCTCCTCATCTTCTTCTGGAGCCGCCTCGATCTTCACGCACCTCTTTCTGGCCATAAACCGCAGCATCGCGGTCAATTTTCCGTCAACTACAGCAAAATCTTCACAAAACGAGTACGGAATGTCATAATCGTGGTGATCTGGTCGATTGCCACGGCTCAGGCGTCTCCCTACTTCCTCCGTAAGTCGTTTACCTCAACTCCAATGAAACTACAGTAATCTAGCGTTTTGTTCAATGCAATTCGACCCTGAAAGCTTCACGTACGCCTACGCGCCGAGCTTCTGCGGTCATCTAACCGAGCGCTACGGTGATCTGTACGTTTCGTTGAGCGTCGTCTCGCTGATCGGAATCCTCGATGTGACTTCGTTCTTCCGACTTCAGCGTTTGAAGAAACATTTCACCGACAGAAAGACGCGCAGAGAGACGAGAATGTTCTTCCAGGTGAGCCT
>MQUG01003582.1:0-20962 GCA_007213375.1 Steinernema feltiae | reverse complement strand
GTCGGTAAATAGTTCCCGCAAACAGTTGACAGCGCGACGAATTCGAAACGCGCCATCCTCGCTGCCATCAGCCATCAGATTCTCGCGCAATCACCCGCGCTTGAATCAATTGACGGTCTCGACACGAGAGGACTGAGGCCAGAGAGGGGTATTAACAAAAATAGAGGAGAGTGTCTCCATCTTCTGAACAAAATTCTGAAAACCCAGATTTCGAGCACAAGCTCGCGAGAAATAGACTATAGACTATATTCGGGTCAAGGCAACAAAATCAACAGGCAAATCGTGTCGGGACCATTATTTGCAACAACCAAGCGCGATCGCTGGCAACGAAAAAGCAACGGTTAAAGGAATTTGTTGACGGTGGGCGAGGAGAAGATTCCGAATCCCGACGCCGCTTCGGAAGCAGGCAGAGACTGACTCATTCTGTTCTTCTCGTAGATTTGTGCAGCCTCATTTCTCCTTTCTTTTTTTTTTAATTTCGTTGGAAATTGTGCGTGTCGCGTTCTGCGTACATGTTGGTGACATTTTGTTAGCTGATTCGTTATTATTAGCATATTCCGTTATAGTTACTTGGCGCGCGAGCTGACATTATCCGAAGGGAAGAGGTTTACAGTTGCTTTCGATTTGAAATCGAAATTCGCTGTTTGATGCAGGCTGCAATTAGCGGTCGCCTCGCCTGCTGCAACGTCGCGGGGTTGTCGTCGATCTAACGCTGCGCTCACGTTTGTATTCGTTCGCTTTGGTCGTGGTATTCGTTCGCTTGTGTGTATTTCTCATGCTCATTCTGTTCTTCTTGTTAGTAGCTTTGCGCAGCCTCATTTCTGCTTTCAGATCGATGATGCGACGCCCACATCATCCACTTCATCGCACTCCGATCCCCGGGCAGCCGCACGTCTGCCTTCACTCCGAGAAGACCGCCGTTGACTGGAGCACAGCCCTCTACCATTCGGGCCAAGAATCGAAGCAGCTTCTTGAATCGATTATGAGCCGCGATGCGGAACTGTTTGAGCGGAAACGACGAAGCGGAATTCAAGCAGAAGGAGAATTTGTCAGTCGAGGAGCGGTATGGTTAGAGGGTAAGGAGGGATTTGAATGAATTTATTCTATTTTCAGCTATTTTTTCAGATTCCCATGGATCGCGACGTCACTCTTACAACTTAAGTGCAACTCTACGACCACGCAACGCTGTTGCGCATGACGCAGGAAGGCGTTGAACAGGCGGACTACATCACTAAAATCAGGCAGGAGTCGAACGTTCTGTTTACGTTCAGTGACCTGTCGAAGTCGAAATTCATCGATGCACCAAATCCACCCCGTACACCAGCGTAAGTCGATTTCGCAGGTAGCTCCATTAAGAATTTATGCTTAGGTGACCATCAAAAGTGTCCTACAGGACGTTGAAGCGGCTCGTTCTCGGTTGCAGGTTATATCGATGGAGTTGGGAGGTTTTTTTTACGTGTAAATGGGTTTCAGTAGATTATTCCAATCACGGTTGCTCTGCCGCTTGACTCAGCGAAGCTGAAAAGGAGTTTTAGTACTGAGAGCTTGAGAGATCGTTGGATATTCTCAGGAAGGAGAAGCACTTTTGCTTTCCGTCGATATCGGTGAAGGTGGGAAAGGACCGTGTATGAGTAGCACGGAATTAAAAATTCTATTAATTGCGGAGTTACGTTGTCTCAGCGGCGTGTGGAGATGCGTGCCACACAGAAAAGACCCGCGGGTGATCATAGGTTGTTTGAATAGACACTTGGGTCTTGATTTGCCCTGCCGCTCGCAATTTTGTTTGATTGTTGACTTCGTCGGTTGTTTGACATCCAAATTTTTAAATTTCGTTGGAAATTGCGCGGTGTTTTTTTAACTGCTGCACAGTTTACTTCATTTTCGCTTTTCTCTGTGTTGCTCTGATTTTAGATAGAGTCGGCATTCAAAGTTTTGAAATTCGATCTCTTTTCACTTCGGTCACTGTTGTTTTCAGCCTGTGATATTGCTGTTTGAGCGTGTGAAGTGGGTGTTTGGGCTTACTCATTTTGTTTGCGAAAGTTTTCGGCTATATGCCGTGAATTGTTTGTATTTACACCATTCTTGGCTCTTGTTGTACATCCTCTCATTCGTTCCTCTCCTTGCAGAAAAGCTAACAATGTCAAAGGCCAACGCCATCGGAGACGCCGCCAAGAATCAGGTTGCTATGAACCCAGCCAACACTGAGGAGGAAGAGGATGGTGACAACTCGTCAGTGAGCAGTGATGAATTCGTCGTCAACGTTGGAGAAATCAAGCGACCAGAACCTGTAAGTCCATTCTCATTAGCCGTGCTTATAGGCAAATTTAGATTCAGCTTGGTGGCTACGATGAAAGATCGCCCGTGGCGGAAGCCCGGTGCTGACCTTAAAGACTATTTCAACTATGGTTTCAACGAGGAGTCTTGGAGTTTGTACTGCGAGCGTCAGAAGACGTCTGCGTCGACTGATGCGCAGCCCATCGCTGTTTTGGACTTTTCGAAACCTCCTCCAATGAACATCATTCCGAAGAGTTCTGCGTCGACTGATGCGCAGCCCATCGCTGTTTTGGACTTTTCGAAACCTCCTCCAATGAACATCATTCCGAAGAGTTCTGCGTCGACTGATGCGCAGCCCATCGCTGTTTTGGATTTTTCGAAACCTCCTCCAATGAACATCATTCCGAAGAGTTCTGCGTCGACTGATGCGCAGCCCATCGCTGTTTTGGACTTTTCGAAACCTCCTCCAATGAACATCATTCCGAAGAGTTCTGCGTCGACCGATGCGCAGCCCATCGCTGTTTTGGAGTTTTCGAAACCTCCTCCGGTGATGCATATGTTTAATCTCCAAAGAAGATCACACAGTCGCAGTCCGGTCTCCAAGAGGTTTGTATCACTTCAAGAAATGCCCGTCAATTTCGAATTTTCAGAAGACGAGTGGATAAGGACAGAGACCGTGAACGAGAGCGCGGTGATCGCGACCGTGAACGAGAGCGCGGTGATCGCGACCGTGAACGAGAGCGCGGTGATCGCGACCGTGAACGAAAGCGCGGTGATCGCGACCGTGAACGAGAGCGCGGTGATCGCGACCATGAACGAGAGCGCGGTGGTCGCGACCGTGAACGAGAGCGCGGTGATCGCGACCGCGAACGAGCTGAACGCAGAAGTCGGCATGAAGAGCACGAGCGTTGTCGCAGATGATCCACGACCAGAAGTTCTCGGGATGTTTACACCAGAGCGATGGTATGCTCATTGTGTACGATCTTGCACCAGCTGATAAGACATACGAAACCGCAGTAGATATGGTGTGGGATATGGGAGAGGTAAGATTTCCTTTCATTTGGCCTAGCACTAAACTACTTAATTTCAGGTTGTTGACGGATTGTACGAATATGCTAAGAAGTTGCGTTAATTGTCTTTCATAACCTATCACTCTATATTCTATGGCGTTTCCGAACGTGTTCATCGCGAAGGTTAAATTAAATTCGTTTTTCGTTATTGAATTCGTTCATCTTGTTCTCGTGCAGACGCATTTTTTTCCAGTGATCTCCGAGTTGAAGTCTGTTTCCGCCGTGTTGCTCTGCGGTTGCTTTGGCTAGATAACGTGCGCAGAGATCGTAACCTGAGAGGTGTTGAATTTTTGCACATATTTATTCTTGTATTCTTCTTGTAGATTTGTGCAGCCTCATTTCTCCTTTCTTTTTTTTTAAATTTCGTTGGAAATTGCCCGTGTCGCGTTCTTTGTACATGTTGGTGACATTTTGTTAGCTGATTCGATTGGTTGTTCATGTTTCGTTATAGTTACTTGGCGCGCGAGCTGACAATATCCGAAGGGAAGAGGTTTACAGTTGCTTTCGATTTGAAATCGAAATTCGCTGTTTGATGCAGGCTGCAATTAGCGGTCGCCTCGCCTGCTGCAACGTCGTGGTGTCGTTGTCGATCTGACGCTGCGCTTCGTTTTGACCTGCGCTCACGTTTGTATTCGTTCGCGTTGGTCGTGTATTTCTCATGCTCATTCTGTCTTCTTGTAGCTTTGTGCAGCCTTACGCGATGTCGGCACTAATTGCCCGTGTCGCGTTCTGCGTACATGTTGGTGACATTTTGTTAGCTGATTCGATTGGTTGTTCATATTTCGTTATAGTTACTTGGCGCGCGAGCTGACAATATCCGAAGGGAAGAGGTTTACAGTTGCTTTCGATTTGAAATCGAAATTCGCTGTTTGATGCTGGCTGCAATTAGCGGTCGCCTCCCTCGCATGCTGCAACGTCGCGGTGTCGTCGTCGATCTATTTAATTCTGATTGTTGGAATTTCTTTTACAGAAATGGCATGCAGTCGCGCGTATGTGGAAGAAGATGAGGAACTTCTAACGAAGAAGCTCTTCGGCCGCGTCGACGAAGACGAGGATAAAGAAGACATTGAGGAAGTTAAGAAAGCATCAGATGTAAGTCCATTTTTCCACTTTGATTCGGATGTATCAATTTCCAGCTCAAACCAGCTTGGGTTGATGACGACGATGACGAGGAATACCAGGAGCAGTTGAAGACGAAGTTCACTCGTCTCGTTTCTCGCGCTCAAGTGCCAAAATGGGCGCAGGTCGCAGGAGAAGAAGAGGAAAAGCCTGAATCTGATGACGAAGATGTGGAAGAGACTGTCGCGGAGATGACGCGCAAAGCGTACTCCAGCTTCATTGGAAAAAACGCCTTGCTCTTCAAAGGCGCTTTAAATTTTCATCGTCTACGCGATGTCGGCACTAATCAGAAGGTTGATATAGTTGCATTCTTGTTACGTCCTCAGTTGAGCGACGTCTTCTTGACCGATCTAAATATCAACGATCAAAACAAGAGCGAAGTTTATTACGACCGAACAAGTCGGTGCACGAACAACACTAAATCAGACATGCAATAATATCGGCATCAAGGGTGCGGCGACGTGGCGTCTGGCTTCGGTTAGACAGGCAGCCGGGTCTAACATTCCTCCCCCCTCTGACGGGCAGCGGCCCCCGCTGACAATTCGGGAATGCTGATGACACTTTCTTCCTTCTTCTCTGGCGTTGGCAGCAAGACTTTTCGCGGAGAAAACTTGTATTCGGTGGCGACCAGTGGCTCTTGTTCGCATAACTTCTCCTTCTTTTCTGGCGTTGGGAGCAAAACCTTGCGCGGCGAAACCTTGTATCCGGTGGTGGCGATTTGAACTTCTTCTGCGATCTTCTCTGCCGTTGCCTTTCCTGGTACTCCCGTTACTCGACTCTCGACCTCTTCTTCATCGGACTTGACCTCTTCCTCATCGTCTTCCAGGTCGCTTAACCCGTGGAGAGAGTCCTCGATGGTTTTCTTATGGTCTTCATTGTCGACCGCTACGAGTCCACCTTTCTTGAACGCTTCGAATGATTCCCAGAATGAATCGTCGTCCTTCTCGTGACCTGTTTAGCCATCGCGTCTGAAATCATATGTACTGCTGACGACTTGGACTTGTAATGAGAAGCACGCTCTACACGAATCCATTCATCTTTACCATCCCGGCAGATTTGTACATGTGACCGACGCGTCCCTTGACGGTGTACGGTCCTGACTTAAGGTTCTCCAGTTTCGGATGGGGACCTCGTATAATCTCTCCGGTGGCTCGGCTTACGAGCACGTTGTCACCGATCCTGAACGGATTCCCTGTTTCAAGTGAGTTTCCTCCATCGCATCTGCGTTCCTGTTGAGATGTGCCCTGGCCTCTGTTGACAATATCGCGAGATTTTCCTTCAATAATTCCACATGTGTGTCCAGGTCGCATAGGTATCTCGCGTTTGTGTACGTATCTGGCTCGTTCCTTATGGGTAGCCTCGGGTTTTTCCCAAAAATGAGTTCATGGGGGCTGTGCTGTGTAGTTGAATGAGGTGTAATGTTATACGCATGTACCACGTACGGCAGTCGCTCGTCCCAGTCGGCGCGTGCCGTTGGACTCTTCCGTATCATCGCTATAATTGTTCGGTTCGCTCTTTCGGTGACTCCGTTGCCTTGTGGGTGGTAAGGACTCGTAGTTGATCTCGTGATGCCAAGCGATTTGCATAGTGTGTCGACCTCCGCGTTACAGAATTCGGTTCCCTTGTCTGAGTGCAAGCGAGTTGGTGCTCCGAACCGTGCTATCCAATCCGTCATTAGTGATCTTACGACCGCATTTGCTGTCTTTTCCGGTATAGGGCTGGCGACTAGGAATTTCGAAAAATGGTCGATCATCACTAACGCGTACAGGTTTCCTTGTCTTGTAGGTCCCAACTTTAACAGATCCATGCAGACGAGCTCCATTGTTGCTGTTGATCGTATGGCCTCTAATGATGGTTTTATTATCTTGTCCTGCCTGTTGAATGCGCATATATCGCAGTCTTTACAAATCTGTTCGCAGTCTTTCCTCATGTTTTTCCAATAGAATTGTGACTTGAGTATGCTGTGCATTTTTACTCCTGATGCGTGTACCCCGATCACTCCTTCGTGTATTTCCTTTACTAACTGTTTGCGCTCTTCCCGTGGTACTACGATCCGTGCTTTATCATCTTTCTGCGTGTAATACAAGTGGTGTTCGTCTGTATGGAACATTTCAGATAAATTGACTGTATTTCTTGCTTCTGCTTGTGAGCTGGGTAACTGCCCGTTGTCCAGATATTGGATAATATGTCCGTAATCTGTATCGTTTGCCAGTGAGCTTTTCCAACCGTCCTTGCTTATCATTACTGCGCATACGCTGCTGTGTTTCTCGTTCTGTCCCTCTTCTGGGAATGCTCTGCTTAGTGCGTCTGCCATTACATTACGTTTTCCTTCAATGTACTCTATCGTGAGGTTGAAATGCGGTACGAGTTCTGCGACGAATCGCGTGATACGTTTGTTTGTTGTTCCTTGCTTTTTGAAAATCGCGACAAGTGGGCGGTGATCTGTCAAGATGCGGACTTCCAAATACTGTATGTAATGCTCGAATTTTGCGCACGCGAATTGTATAGCTAGTGCCTCTAATTCCGTTGGTGAATATCTCTTCTCGGCGTCTGAGCAGCGTCGTGATGCGAAGTGTACTGGTCGTAGGTGTCCATCTTGATTAGCTTGACACAGCACTGCGCCTAACCCTTCTTCGCTTGCGTCCGTCAGAATCGTAAATCCTCTTTTCTTGTCTTTCCCTGCTGCTTCGAAATCTGGGAACTGTAGCATGACTTCTGTACACAACTTCTCTTTCAGTGTTTCGAACGCCTTTTTGCAAGCATCGTCGAAAATGAAATTTGCCTTTGGTTTCGTAAGACTGTGTAGTGGTGCCGCGATCTGTGCGAATTTGTAAACGAATTTCCTGTTATATGTTGCAAGTCCGAGGAATCGTTGGAGTTCTTTGACATTCTTAGGCTCTGGGTAATCCTTGATAGGTGTCATCTTATCCGGGTCCATCCGCAATCCTTCTGGGGTCAGCAGGTGTCCAAGAAACTTAACTTCCTTCCGCGCGAAATGACATTTCTTCGCTTTGAGTCGCAATCCTGCTGCTCGTAGTCTTTTCAATACTTCTTCCACGTGTGTTATGTGTTCCGCGAGTGTTGATGAAGCGATTAGGATGTCGTCGACATAAACAAAGACGTAGTTGTTCAATATGTCTTCGAATACTCCCTCCATAACTCGTTGGAATGTTGCTACCGCGTTTGTCAATCCGAAAGCCATCACGGTGAATTCGTAATGTCCGATGGGTGAGGTGAACGCTGTCTTTTCGATGGAGTCGGGGTTCATACGAATTTGCCAATAACCCGATAACAAGTCGAATGTAGTGAAAAATGTCTTTCCGCTGAACGATGTCAACATGTCATTGATGTTTGGGAGTGGGAAGGCATCTTTGACTGTGACGCTGTTGAGCTTCCGGTAGTCTATACACATACGAATTGTTCCGTCTTTTTTCTTAACTAAGACGATTGGACTAGCCCAAGGTGAGTGTGACTTCTTGATTATGCCTTGTTCCAGGTATTTCTGAATCATCTCGATCACTTGTTCTCGAACTGCGTGTGGAATAGGTCGGCACTTCGATTTAATCGGTGTATTATTTCCTGTTTCGATCTGGTGCGTTACTATGTCCGTTTGCGTTAACTCGTTGTCCTCTACTGCGAAGCAATCGTTGAACTGCTTAACCAATTCTGCTATCGCCACCCAGACCTCTTCCTGTGTAGACTCGCAGTTCGCGCGAATTTGTTGTAAGAGTATCTGGAGTCGATCAGCGCTGTCATGTCCGTCGTTGTTGATTAACGTAGGTGTGAATGGTAGATCATTGTCATTGTCCTGTGCCACGCAGCTGTTCACGTACTCCGTGCGCATGTCTTGCTCGTTCGCATTTCGTGCCGTAGATGTGTGTCACTTCGCTTGCATAACCGATAGTTGCTCCGGGCTGTAAACATAGTGCTCTCGCTGTTTCGTTTTTTAACGGCCAAAACCATTCTTCTTCTTTTCCTGCCACGAGTGCTGACTCGAATTGTAGTTTGTCTTGTACGATGTCCGATGGCTCTATTAGGTAATGGTCCGCTGTGTTCCCTGCGAAACTAACTTTCACTGCTTTCGTCTCGCGCGGTTGTACTATGCAGGCTGCTACCACGTGAACTTCAGTGTCCTTCTTCTTTTCCTGTCGTTCAATGTCGTTCAATGAGCGCAATGTGTGATATTTCCCCTCAACTCTATCGTACAGCTCGAATTTTAATGCATCCAGTATGTCCGTGCCGATGATCAGATCGTGTCCAAATTTGTTTGCGCAGATTGCGTACTGTTTTCCCAATAACGTGCGTGTCGTGTACTTCGTGGTGAACTGTGTTTCGCCCAGGATCTCTAATGGCTGCCCGTTTGAGGCGACGCATCTGCTCGGGATGTTTCCTTGTACGATTGGGGTGTCCTCTGATTTAATCTTGCGTATAGCATTGTTGCGATAGAATCGAGATGGACGCTCCTGTGTCTACCAATCCTCTACAAAGCTGTCCGTTAATCTCCAACATGATGGTAGGAATGATTGCTGCGCTGTTATCCGTGTCACCTATCTGTGTCTTGTCTTCTGCATGATCTGATTAGCGCGAGGTTTGCCTGCCCAGCTTTTCTTCGAAGTCACCATGTTCGGGTTATCGCCTTCTCGTGGTGGGAATTCGCGGCGCGAATTGTTGGTGTGACCGAACGTGTGATGACTTGTTTGTCGCTGCCAATTGTTGTTTCCATGGTTCGTGTGCTCCTGCGGCGGCTCGTTGCGTGGACCGGAATAGTACTGACGCGGTGTACCTTGGACGTTTGTTCTGTTCTGGCGTGGCTGCCCATTCTCCAAGGTTCCATGCTGGGTGAAGCGGTGACGATGATCTGTGTGTTCTCCCTGAGGTATCCATGTGTTTCGTACCGGTCGTATATCATTTTCCAGGAGGATTGCTTTGGCGACCTTTTCTTCGAACGGCAAATGTCGCTTGGTGGATAGCATATGCTTCAGCTGGACGTCTCGGATCCCTTCCATGAAGTAATAGTTGAGGAGTCGTTCGTGGCTGGGTTTGTCCGAGTCCGGATACGCTTTCTTGACCGTGCGTGTTAAACGCTCTGCGTACGCCGCCAGTGCTTCCCCACGGTTTCTTGTGCAATTCGATGCGAGTGAGCGCATCGCTTCGGACTGCTCCGTGCTTGCTTGCAGAATTCGCTTCGACAGATTCTTCTTGATCAGTGATAGTTGCAGTCGACTTCTTGTTGCAGTTCTTCCCCGATGCGTCTTGCACGACCTTTGCATTTTGTGATGAGCATTTCAACGCGCTTCCGCGTCGCTGAGTCCGAGCGACAATTTCTCGAATCCGTTGAAGAAATCGCGGAGTGTGCTTTCTCCTTCGTAGCCTGCCAGGCACGGGATCTTTTGGAGATCGGCGCTTGCTTTCCTGGAGGTCACTTTTCTTCTGTGCGGCCAGCTGCAGACCAATCAGCTGTGCCATTTGCTGCGATGTTTCCTGGATTACCGGCATCATCGTGTGTTGCTGCGCTGGCATCATCCATTGTTGCTGTGGCGGCATTGCGTAGTTCGTCGGCTGCATAGGAATTCCTTGCCCGAACTGCTGGTTCGTTGTTGGCTGGAAGTTAGACTGTTGCTGCGACGGCATGGGCATGTTCATCTGTTGCTGTGGGACTCCTTGTGTGAACTGGTGATGTGCTGTTGAAGGAACGTAAGTCTGTTGTTGCTGTGGCAATGTGGTGTATGTCTGTTGCAGGGGGAACGCCTGGCTGTGATGTTGTGGAGCTGTGAATTGCGTAGGCTGTTGTTGAAGTCCTTGTGCAATTTGTTGGTGTGCTGTCGAACTGTAATACGTCTGTTGATGCGGATAGCCTGGTTGAAGGTGCTGATTCACCGCCGGCTGTGCGTAGTTGAGCGCTGGTTGACCTGTGGCCGCTTGTGGCGTGTAGAACGGGGTCGCTGGCTGGTATCCTTGGAACGGCTGCTGGTGTATTGGGTACTGGACTGTACTCTGCTGGATCATTGAGGCTTGCGTTGCGCAAGTTGCACAGGAGTGCTCCATGGTTCCTGGGTTTGTCGACGCATCTCGTCTGCTCCAACACGTTCTTCACTATTTTGCAGACTTCGGCCGTCCGTGGATCGGTGATGTCCATACCGCGCAGTTCGCTGCTGATCGCATCGACTTCATCCATCGTTGGCTGCTGGTCCTTCCGGTGTGCTTCGTTCGGAGAGTCGGGCGACTGGATTACGCTTCTCGCGTTTCTCCATTCCCTCGGTTTCGGCGTGCCTTCCTCTTCGGATTCTTCACCAGCTGCGTCGGTGGCGTCCTCTTCCGCCAATCGCTGCTGCATCCTTTGCCATCTGCGGTGTTGTTTCTCTGCCATGGCGGCTGCCTTGCGCTTCGGTGGGCGGCTCCTTCCTTCCGATCCCATCTTCTGTTCTCGATCTTCCGGCGTGGGTGACGGTTGAAAGCCGTACCGATCTCCCGGGCACCAATGTTACGTCCTCCGTTGAGCGACGTCTTCTTGACCGATCTAAATATCAACGATCAAAACAAGAGCGAAGTTTATTACGACCGAACAAGTCGGTGCACGAACAACACTAAATCAGACATGCAATAATATCGGCATCAAGGGTGCGGCGACGTGGCGTCTGGCTTCGGTTAGACAGGTAGCCGGGTCTAACAGAGTTGTCCCCAGGCTCCGTTGATCTGCATCAGAGCTTTGAGGTCATGGGAATCAAAAGCGCCTCTAGGGCTTTCGCTAATCGCCACGACGTCGCCGATGATGTCGAGAGAGAGGAACGCGAAGCTGTCGATACAATCGTCGAGTAGGATCTTTGGTCGTTTAGCGCGTTTGGCGGCGCCTGCAGCACGCTGAGATCGGGACGTTCCAACGCGTTTCATCGCTAAGTCTGGAGAACGAAATGAAATCGTTGAAATAAAAGCAGAAAAGGCGCGAAATTTTCACACATAAAGGACATTTACATTGCGACTACAACATAGACGCAGATTCATGCTGATCGCGTCGGGAATCAACAGGCTTTGTGGTAATGTGAGTGGGCACATTTATTAATTGATTTTGAAAACCCAGAACCTTTTTCTTCTGCGATTCAACTTGGCGACGCAGACTGGACATCTACCAAGTTAACTTTGTGGCTGGTCTTAACGCGCAAGTCGTTCCGAGTCGGCAGCGCCCAGTTGTCCTGCTCCCGCGGAAAGTCACTGTAGAGGTGCGAAAGTCAGGTTTGGTGTGCAACATGCGGTTTCGAAAGTCGGATTTTGTTTGAAAGGTCCGCCTTCAGCAGATTCTGCAACTCAGCGCTCCAGAAACCAAAGCGAACTCACAAAGGCCCAGGTCAATTCTCAAACAAAATTAGATCTGAGGTCACTGGATTTGACACCAGTTGCTTCTACGTCTTCACATTCTACTTAATATATCAACAATTAACACTTGAAATTAGAGCACAACAAAGAAGCACTTATCACAAAAGTTATCGCTTGTTGGGCGGCGTAAACTCGGTTGTAAGATCAAAAACAGGCGTCAATTGGTGGCTATTCGCGTAGTAATAGCGCGTAGTATAGCCTTCAAAAGGAGTTATTGGATGATTGGCAACGAGTTTCCAATCCGATGCCGTTGGATGCGCTTCTTTTAGCACTTTTGGCGAAGTTTTCAGAACTTTCCACTTGGGGAAGAACGCCTTCAGTTGATCTTCAAATTCAGTGGAGCTGTTTCCGACGATGCGCTGATTGATCGTTTCGTGGATTCTGCGCGCTTTCCAGGCGTTGTAGAACTCTGCGACCAAGTCGAAGTGCAGCTCGGAGGTTAGATTCAGTTCTTGAAAAGTCGATTTCTTCACAAAATTCACAAGTTCGGCCAGAAACGAGCGAATTGGGAACTCGTTCCATTCAACCCTGAGCTTGGTGAGGTATCTTGAGCGCAGTTGTCGCCTCAGAAAGTCCAGTTCGTAGTTTGCAACAAGAGTCGGTCTAGGTCGACCATTCTCAAGAGTCGGTCTAGGGCCACGTACAATGTAGATTTCGCCAAATCGCGTGTGCAACGCGTCCAGAAACGGTTTCGGTGGAGCTGCTTGCAAAACGATGACGTCGTAGAGGTTTCGAGCCAAGTCCAATTCGTGTAGCGGCAGAGCAGCATCTCCTTCCGCGAATGTTCCGTAATAAAAGAAATTGTCGATTGGGAGATTTGTTTTTTCGTTGATTTCGTGCCGTTGCCGTTGGAAATTCTCCGCATTTGCGAACTCCCAAGACGTTTCACAATTCGAGTTGCCCCCGCTGGGTTCTGGCCATCTGCTGATGAAGGATACGCTCCAATACAGTCTTCTCTCCATGGGTCTTTGGAGTATTGGGGGCGGACCACGCCGGAATTGGGGTAGAGGGGCATTTCTCGGATTGTAGTGGCCAGATTCGTGTTCTAGAATGCATTGAATGGTGATTTCGCGTTCACTCTTTGGCACCGCAAGTTCTCCCCACATTCCGCTGATCTTCATCATATCACGGTTCATCACCGTTTCAAGGTTACTGCATGCTCGGAAGTGCAACCTGGAGGTCAACCTGGAGGTCATTGGAGGTCTTTTTCCAATTGCCAGCACGTCGCGGATGATGTCGACGGAGAGGAACGCGAATCTGTCGATACGAGTGTCGAGTGGACGCTTTTTGGCCACGTTTCTACCAGCTTGGTTTCCAGCTCGCTGGCGTTTCATCTTGCAATCTAATCAGAACGATTGGAATGAGTTGTTGAATGGGCGCGTTTAAATGGAAGTGAAGCATTGCATCGGTGTTGCGGCATCGCATTGTGACGTCATGGACGTCCTTTGCACTCCGCCCTCTTGGCTCTCCCGACATGGACTCAGCCAGCCTTGGCAGCCGTCCTCTTCCACCCAGTGCATTCCGGTTGTGCTATAGATCAGGACTAATAAAGAGAGGAAGAGAGCTTCTATTTCGATATTGCCGAAATAGAAGCTTGCCCATCTCCGGCGAGGGATCGGCTGTTCCTCGGGACCCGCTACACCGCTACACCATCTCGCAGGATCGGACGTTAGTCGCCCCCGAACCTGACATAACAGCATCTTGAAGACCTTCTGATTATCAGTCTTCGATTAATTAAAAACAAGTTTTAGTGTTCGACTAATCTGCGCTGGAGACGCACAGGAGTGGGAGGAAACTGAAATGTGAATAGCTTTTGTTTTGACTAGATCAGACGAGGAGGTGAGTGCCGACCGCTCGCTGGCTAGATGGCTTGGAAAATAATTGGTGCTGGTGGGAGATCTCGCGATTTCGCCCTTGATTCAACAATAATCGGAATCGGGAATTGGAGGCACAGCGGCCAAGAGTGAATCACTGCAGCAATTCAGGACAACTGAATGAAGTCTTCGGCTTGGTTTCAGCGCTTGGTGTTTAAAACGGTTTGAAATAGCAAATGAAACGCGGAACTGCCAAGTGAATAAGCTGAAGTTGGACTGCTGAAGAGGGCGGTCAAAACTTGATCATACGGCATATCCTTCGAGAACGTATTTTATCTTAACAGCATAACAAAAATTTGGATTGACAATTTCGTCAGGGTGAAACTTTTTATTACAGATCTTGAAATGTGTGCTCTCCGTAACAGCGCTTGTAAGCCAGCTTCCTTCTACCAAGCTGGAATTGTATTTTTCAGTTCTTTTACATTTTTTAAAAGCATTTTTCATTGACCGCATGGCCGAGTACTACGCCATCTCCCTTGTACACAATCAAGTTTATCAGTTAACAATCAAGAACCACAAATTCCACTAAATCTAAACTTATTTAGTAAAATTGAAATTTGTTAAAATTTCAAAATTAGCCAAAAGCTCATTACGTTGGTTTAACCGCTGTTGGTAAACGCCGTTCATGATATCACTCATCATGTCCTGAGAAAGGGTTTTGGGAAATGATCCTGTTAGTTTCCAACCATTCGCTGTCGGATGTTCTTCGCTAAACGATTTCGATTTCTTTTTCGCGTTCCATTTGGGGAAGAACGTCTTCAGTCGATCGTGAAGATCAACGGTAACGCGTCCTATCAGGCGTTGTTTTGTTGTTTCGTGGATTTTTCGCTCTTTCCAGGCGTTGTAGAACTCAGCGATCAAGTCGAAATGCAGCTCAGAGGATAGATTCATCTCTTGAAAAGTTGGTTTCTTCACAAAATTCACGAGTTCGGTCAGGAAAGATTCAATCGGAAACTCAAACCAATTAACACTGAGCTTTGTGAGATATTTGGAGCGCAATTGACGCCTCAGAAAGTCCAACTCGTGCGGTTCAACCCGAGCATTGCTTAAGAATAAAGAATTGACGCGAACAAATTTGATTTCGCCGAATCGCGAAGGCAACGCGTTCAGGAAAGACTTCGGCGGGGCTGCCTGCAACTCGATGACGCCGTAGAGATTCTGCACAAATTCCAACTCGTGCAGAGGCGGATTAAAACTGTTGTTTCTCCTGCGTTTCTGTGAAAAACAAAGCTGCCGATGGGTCCTTTTGTAGCCGCATTGATTAGCTGCCCCTTGAGACGAACATCCTCCGCATTCGAGATCTTCCATGTGAATTTATTCTCATTTACGTCTCCGAAGGGATTTGAGTTTCGCTCGATGAACATCAAAGTCAAATCTCTGTGAACGGGAGTTGGGTCAGCTGTAATCTCCTGGATCCCTCTGTTGTTCAGGCCGCCGTTCTGCAACATCATTTGCAATCGTGGAAAATCTTGTAGTGCCACTTGATCGATGCGGAGTGATCGATGGAGATCGCTCGATTCGACGTCGTGCTGAACGAGCATTTCACGTTGAACCCGTGGCACCGCGAGTTCTCCCCACGATCCGCTGATTTTCATCAAATTGTCGTTCATTGGGCGCTCGCCGATTGCCACGACGTCGCGAATAATGTCAGCAGAGAGGAACGCGAAGCTGTCGATTGGAGCGTTTGGGTCAACTCGTGGTTTCTTGGCGGCGCCTCTAGCAGTGCGAGATCGGGACCTTGCGGAGCGTTTCATCTCTGATGGAATGATGTTGTGATTGAATTCTCCGTGTATTTATGGAAAGCAGTGGTGCGAAAGTTTGAATTTGCACAGCATAGATACTGTAGCGTTGCGTGATTAATCAGGGAGTTCTGTTTAGGTTTCTTGCAATGCAATGGGCAAAAACCGAACGGCTGAAATTTACGAAAAGCGACTACGCATTGGTGGTGACGCATTATGCCGTACGATTTAGCGCGGCGAATTAGAACAGTAGTAAATCCCAAACCAGAATGGCAGATTGAACGGTTCGGCCACCGTTCGAAATCTCACTAATCGCGTTTCTATGTATTTCGAACGAGCACTTTTTGTAGTCATTTCACGTTTACGGTGTTTTCGACTACATTCACAAATGAAAAAAAGTTGTCCGAGAGTTCTATAGTGCCCGTAGAAAGTGTCGCCTTTGTCCGCGTTCACAAAAACCTATTCCATAATGACGGATTGTCTCTAGTAGGCAATTGAAGCGTTGAACTCCCCCTTATTAGCTTAAAAACTGCCCGCCAAACTCAGGACATCGTTCGACACAAAACTGGCCAGACAATGCTTCTTCAAAACTCTAAAAGAAGCGCTGATTCTGGTTTTTCAAAATCAATTGATAAATGCGGTACGTATCAACCTGGCGCCGCCGACTTGGCGCCGCGCCGGACGAATTTTGGACTCGCTGCGCTCGCCCAAAATTCACTAGGCAAACCCTGCGGCAGCTCTTAGGCCTAAGCCTGCACTTAGTACGTAGCCTGCCGAAGTACAAAGCCCAAGATTGCTCGGCGCCAAGTTGCCCTGCTTCGGCATTTTTCATTGACCGCATGACCGAGTGCTACGCCATCTCCTTTCCACACAATCAAGTTTATCAGTTAACAATCAAAAACCACAAATTCCACTAAATCCAAACTTATTTAGTAAAACTGAAATTGTTAAAATTTCAAAATATTTATGAGGATGTTCTGACGATTGTCTTGGAACAGATGTTCGTAAACGATGTTGAAGGCATCACCGTTGTCGAAGGCATCACCGTTGCTCAAGTTACTAATTTTGGGAAATGATCCTGTTAGTTTCCAACCATTCGCTGTCGGATGTTCTTCGCTAAACGATTTAGATTTCTTCTGCGCGTTCCACTTGGGGAAGAACGTCTTCAGTTGATCTTGAAGATCAGTAGAAGAGCGTCCTATCAGGCGTTGTTTTGTAGTTTCGTGGATTTTTCGCTCTTTCCAGGCGTTGTAGAACTCCTCGACCAAGTCGAAATGCAGCTCGGAGGTTACATTCAGCTCTTGAAAAGTCGGTTTCTTTACAAAATTTACGAGTTCGGTCAGGAACGACTGAACTGGAAACTCGATCCAATTAACGCTGAGCTTTGTGAGATATTTGGAGCGCAATTGACGCCTCAAAAGTCCAGCTCGTAGGGTTCAACCCGAGCATTCCTTAAGATTGAAGGATTGACGCGAACAAAGTTGATTTCGCCGAATCGCGAGGGCAACGCGTCCAGAAAAGGCTTCGGTGGAGCTACTTGTAGCTCGATGACGCCGTAGAGATTCTGCACAAATTCCAACTCGTGCAGAGGCGGATTAAAACTGTTGTTTTCTCCTGAGTTTCTGTGATAAACAAAGCTGCCGATGGGTCCTTTGGTAGCCGCATTGAATAGCTGCCCTTTGAGACGAACATCCTCAGCATTTGAGAGCTTTTGAGAGCAGAGAGCAAATTTATTCTCATTTACGTCCCGAAGGGATTTGATTTTCGCTCGATCAACACCAAAGTCAAATCTCTGTGAATGGGAGTGGACATCCTTTGCAACTGTAATTGCAAAAAATCTTGTAGTGCCACTTCTTTATGGAGATCGCTCGATTCGACGTCGTGCTGAACGAGCATTTCACGTTGAACCCGTGGCACCGCGAGTTCTCCCCACAATCCGCTGATTTTCATCAAATTGTCGTTCATTGGGCGCTCGCCGATTGCCACGACGTCGCGGATGATGTCGGGAGAGAGAAGCGCGAAGCTGTCGATAGGAGCGTTTGGGTCTACAAGCGGTTTCTTGGTGGCGCCACTGGCAGAGCGCGATCGGGACGTTGCGGAGCGTTTCATCTCTGATGGAATGATGTTTTGATTGAATTCTCCGTGTATTTATGGAAAGCAGTGGTGCGATAGTTTGAATTTGCACCGCATAGATACTGTAGCGTTGCGTGATTAATCAGGGAGTTCTGTTTATATTTCTTTCAATGCTAACTAGTCTAGTTTGTGCGCGGGCCAAGCAAATTGATAGGCCCAGTTTAGAAATTAACTATCGGGCAATTTCCACTGTTTCAAGTTAGAGTTACAGGATGAATGTATTGAGTGGAAAGCGCTTCGCGCTTTTGACCTTCTCTAGATTGTTTATGTCCTTCGCGCACTTGTGGCCGCTAGTAGCCGCTTCGGAGATCGACAACAACTACAGTAGCAACTGCTCGCCTCTTCGCGGCTTTGTTCGCACTTCCAATTCGCAGCAAATCTTAGTCGGAAAACGACTTCACACGACCGATTGCGTCAGCAAACAGTCAAGATTTTGATCATTTTGCCGATGGGTATATTTAACCTCCCGCCCCGAATATCAAAACGAAAATGGATAACTTTTTTAAGTAGGTCATTTTTCTACAACCTCTCCGAAACGGAGCCCGAACGATCATAATTTTATTGAGATAATGCTGTATTGAGAGACATGTCCAAATTCCACAGAATTTTCAAAAAATTCCAAATAAAACAAAACTTTTTACTACAAAGCTTAATAGTTCGTCCCAAAAGCACTGTATTTCTATGTAACTCGACATTTTCTATTAAATGAGCCCAAAAACAAAAACTATTGCCCGACTAAACGCAAAATATTGAGCTTTTTACAATCCATTCTCAACTTGCTACTTTTTTGTAAACCATCACTTTTCTAAGCTCCCACCATGAATATCAAAAATAAAACGGATAACTTTTGTGCGTCTATCCTTTCTCTACAACATATCCAAAAACCACTCAAAAATCGCAATTCGTTGACAAAAGATGTTTATGGTAGCCTCGTGTTCAAATGGCTATTTTTTCACTTGATTTCCTCATAAGACCCAAACTTTTCACTTTTCCAAAACTTTTATATATTCTGGGAGCTCTCAGGATGCTCTTTCCGAACATATCCACTTTTTCTCCCAAAGCTCAAACCTAACCTCAAAAACTACTTTTCCTACTTTATGGGTCCTACCGCGAAAATATTAACAATATGCAATATCACACCCCTAAGGATCACACAATGATTACCTCAGGACGACGACGATGACGACCGCGAGCACCCTACCTTATTTTTTTTAATGGAATGGCAAAAACCGAACAGCTTAAATTTACGAAAAGCGTCTACGCATTATGTCGACCGATTTAGCGCGGCGATTTAGAACAGTAGTAAATCCCAAACTAGAATGGCAGATTGAACGGTTCGGCAACCAAGAACGTCGAGCATTCAGTTTTAAAGTTGGGATTCGAAGGTGCGAACAAAACTGATGCGCGAACTATGTTCTCCGCTCACGCCAGTGCCTGAAATTATCCGCGAAGCTCTCGACCCACTTGCCCTGAATCGTCACGCTAAAACCCTATTGTTCAGTCGTTCTAAATTGGTCAGCACACTGACTATCCACCCAAAGTGGTCGCGCCGTGAGCCGGACGTTGCACCAAGCATCATCGAACAAGTCTTGGACGCGCCACCCGCGCGATTCAGCAAAATCAATTTCTATTTGGCATCGAACTTCGCTTGCACAATGCTTGTGGCGATGCGTGTGCAAGCAAATGCGATCAGTGATGCCAGATCGATCAGATTTCGAATTTCGAGTCACAATTTCGAATATTGAGGACATTTTTGTCGAGGAACTTATTTTGGTAGCCGGATCACCGATTTTGTTCGCTCGCCTAGCCAAAGGTCACGGCCATCAGTGCCGGCGAGGCGAGATGAGATCGCTGTCTTAAGTGCTTGTCAGCCGTCGTCTCGGACGGTCGGCTGACTTCCCCGTATCTTTAATAAACGCCCTTTTCTCCTTTCTCAACCCGAAAAGATTTGACATCGGGTCGGCATCGCTGAATGCGATGCGTGTAGATGCGCAGTAAACATCGCTTGCTGTTCTCATGTATTCCGGGCGACCGCCTCTCATTGTACCTGCACCTGAATTACCCCTTCCGGTTCAGTCACTCCGCGTCTATCCATTTACGCGGATCTTCTTCAATTCAACGTAAGTATTTATCCCTCACAAGGCCTACAAGTCTTTGCATTTCAGACCTTTTCAACCATATGTACAATGTCAATCTCATCTTCACGCCAACTGAGTTTTCGTCAAACCGACCATGTTCCGTGTTTGGCGGGGCCGCAGCTCCACTTCCTAGCCGCCATCGAATCTAAAAATGTTAGATAGAAAGACGTTCAAAGTTTTCGAAACAATCGCCGCACGTTACAATCGGGGAGCTAAACCGTTGTGCCACGCACCGTTGTCCCTCGAGACGTGGGTGTAGTTATCCCTTCACTGGTAGCAGCTGCGTAAGACTCCCCCTCCTCGAAGGCTAAGCCCAACACATTCCATTGCGCGACGTCCTTTCTTTCACTTGCCTCCTCCCTGTAGGCGCAAGTGCGGTACCTTTCTTTCCCGCCCCGAGAGGCCAGAAAACCTTTTTTGGCCACACGACTTCAGAAAGTCGGGAAAAATCATTTTCTAGCTAGTTTTTGCATTTTCACTCAGTCGACCTTTTATCTATCACCTTTAACCTTCTGTGCCACTGTAGCACATATTTCGTGAAAATCAGTCCAAGGATCGTTACCTCGGTCATTTACACTGCCGATTTTAATTAGAGTCTACTAGTTCGACATGTCGGACACTAGAACGCGCTCCGAAGCGCCACTTAGCGACAGACCCCGTTCATCGCTGTCTTTGAGCATCTCCGCCTTAGACCGATAACTACACCCACGTCTCGAGGGACAACGGTGCATTATCCCTTCACTATTTGTCACATGAGGTTAGTTATTGTTTTTGAGAAAGATTAATTTTAACTCCTTTAGTTCAACGAGAATGGCACAGAATTTTGAAGCTACGGTGCGAAATCGCCAAGATCTGGCCCTTGGAGGCTATCGAGAATGGTCTCTTGGAAGCAAGGGGCGAAGCGAAATCCAGAAAGACTACAAAAACCGCTCAAGAAAATAAAAAATCGTTTGTTTTCCATTGTATCTTTCTATTGATTGTCGGAGGAATTGCGGTGCAAGCGTGGCGATAACAATCAGCCGCTGATCGTCGTGTTTTCATTCAGTTAATTCATCCAGGGTATTGCGAAAGTGCGACCAACGAGCGGCGGACGTGGCAGTCATGGTTGCAAGGCACAATTGGTGCGTTGGAACAGCTGTCGTTCCTATCCGATACTGAGAATCACGAAATGATAGCCTTGGTAATAAGCTCCTAGATCGATTCTGCGCATCAGCTTGGGACGTTGGTGAGCGTTGTCATTGTTTTGG
>MQUG01003579.1:0-71358 GCA_007213375.1 Steinernema feltiae | reverse complement strand
CGGAGACATAGTTTGTGATGGTAATACATAGCATGTTGAATGGTCCCACCACGAAAACTTCACACCCTTTTTTTTGACCGCATCTACTCGCGTTGCCTTTGTCTTTCTGATGCCGTTTTGTTCCCCTTCTCTGATGATCACTGCTGTTCAAAAACAGATCGCGCTATGAACGACGTCCCCGCGCTCTTCTACGAAGGAGTTCATTCCAACCTCTCGACCTCGTCATCTTGCTGCGATGTGCCAGGGCTGTTCGGTAGCGTCGCTTCCGAATTTCACAAAAAAGGCTATTTTCACGTCGTTTGGATGAGGAACGGTCAACTCGAAGACGAGTCGTATTTAAACTTCAAAAATCAACGGATCGACATCGATGAGGTCGGCAGAAAACGTCTTCGCTACTTTGATTTTGAAATTTCCGCGGACCAGCAGGAATACTTGACCGATTCAGTCGCTTTGCAGCAAGTAGTGAGCGCAGCTCGAGGAAACGCTGTTCACGTCGTTTTTCACACCTCCACCATCAGCAAAGAAATCGCAAGATGCATCGCCTCGATTCAGTCCTGTTTTTATTTAAAAATGTCCATTGCGGTCACCGGCGACGCTTTGAAGATTGTGGAATGTCTTGTACGAAAGAACAGTTTGAACTTTGTCGAATTGCTCATAGACAAGGATTTTGAAGAGCAAACCACGCAGCTGCTTGTAGATCTCCTCAAACAGAAGCAATTTGATGGACTCTTAATTCGGAAAAACGGCTCCGCGGCTATCAAAGGGATCATCGCCAGTTGGCGGGAAAATGCGGAGGAAATGATTGGGAAAGAGGTTTATTGGAGAGAGAGACTCAGCGAATGGCGACTGAAAGCCCAGTTCGGGTTCAAACAATGCACTGAGGAGGATGAGCGCTATGTTCAGCGGTTCTACCCACAGAGAACTCGGGAAGTTGGTCTATACTCGCTGAAAGGTCGGGACGGAAGAGCGATTTATTGTTCTCTAACAAAGTCGGATTACCCATTCTTTTTGTTTGTTTAACGACTTTTGCGGGATTTTACGGTTAATACAATTGTTGCTTGAAAATTGCGTTTTGATTGGTCACACAGTCGTGCGGACGACTTTAGCGCAAAAGACTTACCGCAAAAGTCATTTCGCGGTAAAATCGCGATGACAACCAAAGTCTTCTTCTCTCCATAATTTTGTTCGTAGCTTGTGATATTTGCACTCAGAGACCAGTTGAACTAACAACAAGGTCAGACTAGACGTCGAACTGGCCTTAGAATAACGCCTCCAGTAAACCTCGAGAATTTTGTCCTCGCTCCGCTCGCGCAAAATTCACTAGGCAAACCCAGCTCCTAGGCCTAAGCCTAAGGCAGTTACAGCATGGTTAGCGCAAGACGAAGCCTAAAAACTGAGTTCAAAGCCTGTTTCCCAACAAACGACGTAAGAATAACAAGTCCTTGCCCAAAATTACCTCCGGTAACGCCTTAAACTTGCTCAAGGCGCAGAGGAAGTGAGGTCTGTCATAAAACTTAAGTCAAATGCAAAAACAATTTTCAACTTAAAAAATTTCGCGCTAAAGTCGTTTGCGCTAATGTCTTTCGCGCTAAAGTCGTGTCACGAGTCGTGCGATCAGTGCATAACTGTAACTATTTTCACACTAAAACGACGCCATCTGCAAAGAGCAGAAACGTCTCGCCCAGGTTGTCTGGTAGGGCGCAAACAGTTACTTAAGTTACGGTTACAAAGTATCGGAATAGAGAATCCACTAAAATTGGATTTCCTCTTCCACAATCACATTGGCAGAATATCGCGTGACCCATTTTTTCACGACGCAGGACGATTGGGAGCCGGTACGCCTGCTCAGGTTTAGGCTTGCTATTGAGGATGGATGGCTCCGAGAGCATTGCAAGCCGATAACTAAGCTTAGGCTAGGCTCAGTTTGGGTGAGTTCCTTAGTTTTTTAGCCTAGTTTTTTTTTTGGCTTACCAGGCTTCGTAGAAAGCTTCTGATTTTTGGTTCAAAACTCTGCGTTCATTTGCGGCTTGCTCTGACCGCTGTGCCTTCCAGAAGTAGCCAAAGTAACTCTCTTGGCGACCGATTGCCTTGCGCCCAACTGTAACGGCACCCAATACTCGTACTCGAGTCTGAGTAAAGTTAATCTCTTGTAGTCGCTCGCCTCGAATAAGAATGTCACGCGGTATTTTAGGGATGTTACTTTACTACAATATTAATAAAACAGAGAATTAACTAGGTACGGTAGTCGCAGGAGTCGTCGTTCTTCAATGACGAGGGCGACTTTCATCTTGGCTGCCTGCTTCGGGGGAGAGTTGTTTCTTCGCCGCGCGGCGCCATCGCACCGTCCGGTGCGGTCGGCGACGACATGACATTAGCCAGTTCGTACTAATGACGTGCATCACGTTCTGCATCACAATACGTAGTCGCATCGCATCAACTAAGCTGATAAACGTGTTTCTCGGCACCGCGTTGTTGTAGAAACTTGCAGCGAGATGAACGACGTCCCGTGATCTTCTACGACCGAGTCTTTCCTTACTTCCCCAAGAGTATCCTGGAACGAGTGCAGCAATTTTTCAGGTCTTTTTGGTGTCATCGCCGTTGAATTCTACAAACACGGCGTGTGGCACATCGTTTCGATCACCAACGGCCAGATGCAAAACGAGGTGTATTGCAACGGTGAAAATCAACGCATCAACGCAGAGAAACCGAAAGGAAAGCACCTTCTCTACTCCTCCGTTATCATTTCAGCCGACCAACGCGAATACTCCACAGATCCTGGAGCGTTGGAGACAGTAACGAGCGCCACTCGAAGAAAACCCGTTTTTGTCGTTTTTAAATCCTCGAACATCAGCAAAGAGCTTGTGAAACTGATCGAATCAATTCGATTCTGCTTCTCTGTGAAGCTGTGCACTGTGGTCACAGGCGACCTTTTGAAGATTGTGCAAAAGATAGTACAAAAGCACACTGTGAGCCATTTTGAGATTGGTGAGGGCGTTGAATTTGACGATCAAACCACCCAGTTGCTTCGCAATGTCTTTAGACAGAAACAGTCGTTTTCTTTTTATCTCCCAAAGAACTGCTTGATGACCATCATCGAGAGGATCATCGATCAGTGGCTGCAGAATAAGGAAGAAATGACGGAAAAGATATTTTTGTGCAAAGACAGACTGGATTTGTCGGTGATCAACAAGTTTGGCTTTGAACAATGCACAGAGGAAGACGAAAGCTTTGTGAAACGGTGCTATCCCATTGCGGCTACTGGGATGATCGACGCACAAAGCAAGCACACGATGAGAACCGAAGAGAAAAGAGCGATTTTTTGTTTTCTTAGAATGTTGAACTATCAAACTGTGATTCTGTTTGCCTAGAGATGCTCTTCGCGGAACTTTGCGGTTAATATATTGCTCTTTTGTTTGATAATTGCACAGAGCTGATCTCATTGAACTCTGGACGGTTGGACGGTTGGATCCCATTTATCTCAAAACAAACGGTTTTTCCCTTGTTGCGCGATTGTTTGCCTCGAATTGACTGCGAAAGGACAATTCAAGGTCTGCGAACACGATGCAATCGTCAGAATCTCACCAAAGTCCTCAAATTCGCAGATTCAGACAATTCCGCATCAATAGTTTTGGTCCTGCAGCGAAGTGTTAAACAGCAGACTTGCGCAGCCAGACCAGAAATAGCCTATAACCAAGTACAGCTCATCTCATCTCAAAGCAACCAGTGAACCCGCCTGTTCTTGACTGTGCAAAATCTCGGAGATAAGCACTATCTTTTATCGAGTGTCCGAGTGATCGGCGCTGATGATTCACAGCCTGTGTAGCCAAATAGAGACCCGTGTGGTTACAAACCTCGAAAACGACCGTTCTCCGCGCCCAATAAACCGGCGACTTCAAAAGCCTCAAAACGCATTGCTTCGAGTGCCCGAGCTTCGCTACTGAGATCAACAACCGGGACTTTTGTTGATTGGGTCGCCCGCGTGTTTCTCAAGTTTTCACAAGGCACATCATGCAAACCCGTAGCTCGTCCAATTCGTGACCGCTGTATCGCTGACATCTAAACTCTCACGGTGCACAGTTGCAAACAAGATTTAGTTTCACACTTTGCAAGAATTTATCGTTATCCGTCTGTTACGAATCTCTCTGCTGGTAGTTTCTACGAGTGCTGTACACGTTGCCGATTCCAGTTCCGATGCTACTCGACGAGAACACCTTCAGTGATCGCAATTCCCTATTGAAAACCAGCACTATGAACCTGAAATGCCACATTTACTCAAGAGTAGCCTGAAGCACTTGCCCGTCGAGTGTTTGCAGCAGGATCCAGGCGAAGGTCGTCATCGAGAATCGCAACCATTTGCTCTCGACCAGATTTGAGATGTAGAAATAGAAGGTCAGCTCCACGATCACAATTCCCGCCTGGCTGAGAGCCTGAAAGAAGAATCGAATGTCTCTGGTCTGCTTTTGGAGACTACGGAATCGTATGTCCTGATTCTAAAATTGGAGTTTTAGAAGACATTGACCTGGATTGCGCTCTACCTTGGTGACTTGTCTCACTTTCCACAGGGTCGTGAGGTCAGTCGCGAGCATCAGAGTCACAAAGAAGAGGCTGAGATAGAGATCCAAGTAGAGAGCCACGTACGGAGTGCACGGAGTCAGTCTGAACTGGAAAGTGAGCGAGTTCAACTCGAATTGCAGCGTGCAGCGGTCTGAAACAGAGAAGACACTGTGTGTGTGGCCCAAGACAGAGCGACTCACAGTCGAAGTACGGTACAACCTGCAGGATGGCGATCGACCACGCAATCACAATATAGATGTTCGTCTTGGTCTTTGAGAAGACGGTCGCGTATTGGAGCGGGAAGAAGATGCAGCAGAATCGGTTAGTTGTGGCGCAGAGATGCGAGAAGAGGTCGGCCATCCAGAAGAAGATGAGCATCTGACCGCAGCGCGCGCCAAGATAGGTCTCGTGGAGCGAGGGATTGCTGAATTGCTCATCTTTTGATTTTTTCACTAAATTTGAGCAATTTTACAAGATTGTGATGCTCGAAACGAGGAATCCAAAGGTGGCCGCGTTGCCACAATTCGCGATCGATTGCGAGATGCAGATGCGGCCAAAGGATTGCCCAAACGCTTTCGACTTCTTCACTCCGATGATGACGAAGATGTTTACGCATAGGCCCACTGAGCCAGCCTAAAAGAGCCACAAAATCGGATACTCTGATGCTAAGTAGCTAGACGACGCAGCTTTGTTTGTCTTTGTTGAATAGAGTTACAGGAATAAAATCACAATGTTTAACGAACGCCGTTGTGTTCCAGAGATAAATGAACATGTTAATTTTATTTACAGTTAATGAACAGGCCTGACTCATCCTTAGACCACTCATCCCAAGCCAGAGTTCATCCCCATGCCAAACTTTGTGACCAATCTAACGTTTGTTCGCTGTTTTTTACGTCTAGACCCAAAGCTAAAAATGAATCTTGCAATTTCCAAATCTCAAATCTCCTATCCAAGAAACAAAATCAAATAGCGACAAATCGGCAAAAACTTCAACCGAAATGAGGCTCAAAGGGATCAAACAAACTCATCCCATTGATTACTCATCCCAAGGACAACCCATCCCATTACATCTCATCCCGTAAGAAACGATTAGCGTAGATCAATATATTGTGAAGCGAGCGCCAACGCCAGTGACTGTTAGCGTCTTTAGAGCGAACGAATTTAGCGCTAAAGCAGACAGCAAATTAAATTCAATTTTTTCTGCAAAAATGTTGCGCTAAAGTTGTGTAAAGGCGCTGACGCTTACGTTATAATTTTCAACTGAGTAGAGGAATCAGTTTCTCACGGGATGAGATGTAATGGGATGGGTTGTCCTGAGGATGAGTTTCTATGGGATGAGTTGCGTATTAATTCACCGTTTTCTTCAGATTAACAGGTCCAATGTTCGAGCTACAAATTGTTTGTTTTTGCCCTTCTTTTGCCTGATTTTGGTTTAAGTTTTAGTCATTTTGTCGCTATTTAATTTTGTTTCTTGTATTTGAATTCTACCTGTTTAGAAAATTCAAAAAATCATTTTTAGTTTTAGGTCAAAACATTAAAAAAAAAACTGACATTTCCGATTTTCTGAATTTTGATTAAAATAAACCAAGAGTATTGTCTTGAATGCAAACTCCACAACTCACCATGAACATGACCAAAGCGCCCATGAAACGATCCGCATCTGGAGTCATAGCGTCAGCCGCGTCGCAAACGATGTCTGAAATTTGTGGAAAAGCGTCCAGAGAACACGATGTCCCCAAACATTGCGTGGCAATCACGATGAGTAACGCGCGGCCTAATCAACTCATCAGAAGCGTATTTTCGGAATTCCCGTTGCATGAAACGAGCGAGGACGAGTAATCAAATCAAGGAACACGCGACGTTCACAGAAACGTGACATTTTAATTCCAGCTGCGCGTTCGGAAAACAAGAAAATGAAAATTGTTTTAATTGTAGGCGAGAGGAGGAGCGCGCAAACAACGGACGGAGAGAGGAGACTCGAGACTCTAGACAGCACATGGGACTGAATTACTAAGATCGAAAGTGAATTCGGAGTTTGGAAGCTCAAAGCGGGCAATCTGAAAAGGTTCCAAAGGCAAAGGTTCAGGTGGAACCAGATGTTAAAATTCATAATTCAAAATTCAAAAGTCTCTGTTTGCGACGAAGGGCATCTTAGTTCATACGTTCTTTCGGTTCCTCGTTGACGTGTCCCTTTCTCAGAGTTCTCAGAACAGAACTCAAAATTGTCATTAATTAAACGTTGCTGCACATGGGTCACTTGACGTCAAGAATGTCGGCGAGCAATTGTGGATGCGGATGAGATGAGAAACAACTCTTAAATTCAATAATGAACACAATTCAAGATAACTTAAATTCGAAAGGATATTTCTCTTTCGGCTTCATGAAGGCAGCTGATTTTTGAAAAATTCACCTGCTTTAGATCGTTTCCTTCAGGACGTGTCAACAATAAAGTATCGCAGGCCGAGTCGATGCCCTTTAAAACCCAAAAAAACAACAACAACAACGTCTAGCCGAGAATATTAAACGACAATAATATTGGGGAAAAGGCGTTCCAAAGGACGCTTTCCTCGTTTACGAAGTGACAAAAAGCCCTAATTTTTCAAACTCAAACATGTAAAATCAACGAAATACTGTATTCAGCACATCAAATGTCGAAAAAACCAGATCCAAAACGTCCAGATACTGACTTCAAGCCTTTAATAATAAATTCAATTGACACGCAAAAATCTGAGTTTCAGGTCGTTATTTCACGGTGCCCTCAAAAGCGTCAAACAACAATCTAAAATGTTCTATACTATCTTCGGCTTTCTACAAAGACTGATTATTGTGACTTAGAGCCACCGGAGGGGAATCACGAATTCCTTACGTTATCCAAAAACTAGTCTAAAACACACAGTTAAGACATCCTAAGCCTTCACAAGATCAGCCAATAACGAGGTTAAGATATAATAAGCCTTGTCTAAGTGAACAACCCTCCAATGAATGAATTATTTGGTGTGACACTCCTAAAACGCTAAGTACTAGCTACATATAGCATGCCATTCCCAGAATTTTCATAGTTTCCCCACCGGACTCGGTTGCTTACTAAGTGTTTTTATGCACTTTCAAAGAGTGTTTCTAAAAATTACAATACATTCCGAATACATTCCAAATAAATTAACCAAATACGAGCAATACATTCCAAAACTTCAATAGAAAATTGCATAAACACACGTTGATATACGAAAGACAAAGAGACATCAACCTGTTGGAAAACGCTAATTGGTTGGATGTAAAGGATAAACAAACTGCTCGTCACTTTTGGTTTGCTGCTCGACTCGTGTTCTCAGCCGATTTCTTGCTAATTGCGCGCTAATTGTAGAGTTTAGTGTTCCAGGAATTCTCGTAGCAGAGAGAAGCACTGATCAAATGCCACAATGACTACAGCAGTCCTTAAAAACACGTGTTCAGTTTCTCTAAATGTCATACACAGAGTCCAGAGACGACTTCAAGGACATTTTCATCCTTGATTGGTAAAAGAAGTACATATCAAGGGATAGAATTAACCGTTTCTTTGCTTAGTTGATGAATAGGAGAATGCAATGAGTTGTCAAGAGAGCGTACTGTTGGAAAAATACCAGAAGCTTTCGCGTAAGGAGTCATTCTCACGAGAAACGTTTTTCTAAGCCACGAAAACGTTCTCACGCCGCTGTTTTTCTTGAAATCAACATAATCAGCATAAACACGCGGTGAGAAGTCGCTTTTGTTGTAAACTGGACTTTGACCGGAGGGAGACCGGAGGAGGTTCACTCTTTGATACTTTTGGACATTTGAAAACTTGATCTGCTTTTATAGGGAAAGACGCTCATTTGATCTAAAGTGACTTGATAAGGCTGATGAGGCTAAATGATTTACTCTCAAAACACATAGACTGAGTTCTTAACTACAAATATTAGGGCTTTTCGACAAAATGCTCTGTATTTGCTGCTAAGTGAGTTGGCCGCTTTCCCATGACACATGAAGTGCCATACTTTGACCACAACAGAGAGCCAAATAACGGTCACCGAGCCACAAGGTGGTTATTGGCCGGCTCACACTAAACACGCACAGATAAGGCTGCATTGTGCTTTTGCTGAAGCTTGATTGCAGAGCTCTGTAACTTTAGATCTTATCTGAATTGTACTGACAATTAATAGCCCTGGCAGCATCACGTAGTCGAGCTAACTTCAAGATTATCTTCTCCAAAAATGTCTTCTTTTGCTACAATTTTGCACTTTTGTCTTTTGATTTCATCAGTGCAACTATCCAACTGTTGACTCAACACGTGCAAACGATCGTTTCGCACTTTCTGAAGACATCAGAGTTCGAGCGACGAAAGTGCAACGCGCTGTTTTGATCGTTGTTTACCTCTCGCGTTCCTCTCTCTGCGGACGCCTCTCAGAGAGCAAAGCAAAGTGCGCTGTTTTCGTCCGTTCAGTGCAGTTGCGCTGTTGCTGATCGCTTGTGAAATCCAGAGAGGGAACCCCTGTCGTTGTTTACACGGCGGGCACAACGAGCGAAGTCACACAACGAGTTCAAAGTCCAGTTGGTGGAGGAAGAGAGTTTTGAGGAGAAAGAAGGAAAAACAATTACATTGCGCGCTGTTTTAGGGTCGCGCGATGATCTACAAATAGAGATCCGTGTTTAGTTGATTTGGACGCTCAAAACAGAGTGTTCATGAACTCAAAAAGGCGAATTTTGTGCAAATTGCAACAAAAAATGGATTCAATTTCGATCGTTTTTGTCGATTCTGGTGGTGCTGATAGACCAAAATGGGTTACCGTCTCTATTTGTTGGAAAACAAGCAATTTGGCGACAACGTGGATGAAAAGTGGCGCAATTTGCTGCCCACTTTGTGCTTCTCGAGCGCAATTGAGGTCGAGCTAAACGTGGAAGCCATCTAAATCACAGTTAGTTCTACAAGAGTGCGAAAGCGGCATTTACATGACAAATAGTCGCACTTTTATTTTTCAAAAATTGACTTTTGGATTTCAGCTTTGACCCTCAAATGACTCAACTTGAGATTTCGTTCTATTCTTGCCGTATGACGTGATTCTAACGAAAGCGCTGATCTCTAACGTTCCTCTAATGCCAACTGTCGCCCCGGTGATATGCGGGAAATCCCTCTTTCCTCATCCTCCCGAGCAGCAGCAAAACAGCAAAACAATCAGTTCCAAAGAACTTTGGTCTCCAATCTGCGGAGCACAAACTAACTCGCGGAAACACACGCGTCGCAGCAAAAGGTCGTCGATCAGCGGCTCCGCCCAGTGCAACCGCTGCTGTTGTTTGTTGTTGCGGTGTCGAGGGTGGCAAAATCTTCATGATGGTCGTCCTTAAAAGAGACCTCCTGCGTGTTGGGATTTGTCAGTGTTCGGAAAGAGTTCCTTCTAGCTATTCTGCGAGTGAGTTCCCAAATTCTCAGATTGGAGTCTTTTCAGATAACGACGTCAGATTCAATCATCATGAAGTTTACTGCTATCCTCCTTATTTCCCTCGCTTTCTTCGTCCTTCAGGTAAGGGTTCTAGAAGTTCTTCAAAATTCTGATTTGTTTTAGTTATTTGAACAGTTTATTTAAGCTAATTTAACTTAAAATGTCAGAAAATTTGCGTTTTGGAGTCCCAAAAATAGTCAAAATTGTCCCAATCTTCAAAACGATTGTTTGCTGAGGAACGACCGAAGATGAAAAGACGTGTCCTTTGGCCTCCAGATGGGAGCAAATTGCGAAATATGTTGATTCTAGCCGTTGTTTTGCTCTAAACGCAGCACCCTTTAAACGAGCATTTCATAATTTTTTGCTGAATTTGAGCTAATTTTCGAATTCCTCGGTTTTGGTCTCTTAGTCATGTAAGATAGGCAGCCAAATCGAGTATTTTTCCTTCCCAAAATTTCAAAAAGCAGTTGACCGCGTAATATTCTAATCGTTGTTACGTCGTAAACATGGCAATTTCGCAATCCTTCAGATTGCGAAGCCTATTTGAATGAGCATTCCAACGCCTTACGCATCAAAGACTCTATTCCTCTGGCACCTTCATTTCTTGATTCTAAACTAGCGCATTCCAGGCCTACACCCTCAGCACGGACGACATTTCGAACACCGCCAGAGATGCGGCGGACGCGGTCGCCGACAAAGCCAAATCCGGATGGAACGCCGCTGGCGATGCGGCCGAATCCGTGAAAGACGCCGCGAGCAACGCTGCGAACAAAGTCGCCGGAAAAGCAGAATCCGCCAAGGATTCGGCCAAAGACGCGGTGAATGACGCCCGGAAGAAGCGCGACGATGGGCTCGATGACGTGAAGGAGAAGGCCGGGGATGTCGCGGATTCGGTGAAGGAAACCGCCAGCGACGCCGCCAAGGAGACGAAAGACGCCGCTGGAGCTGCTGGCGACAAGGCAAAGTCCACGGCTGGTCAAGCTATGGACGCCGCGAAGGATGCCGCTGGCTCAGCCAAGGCCAAGGCCAGCGATGTCGTCGATTCGGCCAAGGACGCCCTGAACGAAGCCCGCAAGAAGCGCGATGACGGACTCGACAAAGCGAAGGACAAGGCCGGAGATGTCGCGGACTCGATGAAGGAAACCGCCAGCGACGCCGTCCAGGGAACCAAAGATGCCGCTGGCGCTGCTGGCGAGAAGATCAAAGAGACCGCCGCGTCTGGCGCTGAAGCGGTCAGCGACGCTGCCGACAGCGTAGCCCAGAAGGTCAATCGCTTCGTGCGCAACGTGGCCAGCGACGCCGTGGAGACCGTCGGCAACGCGGCCGGTCAGGCCGGAGGCGCCGTCGCCGGAGCTGCGAAGGCGACCTGGAACGCCGCTGGTGATGCGGTCGGCAGCGCTGCGGATACCGTATCCAGCGGCGCGAAGAGCGTCTGGCACGGCGCGGGCGACGCTGTGGACGCGGTCGGAGATACCGCCGGCGACATCAAGGACAGCGTTGTTGGGGGCGCCAAGGCTGGCGAGGAGGCTGTCGAAGAGTAATTTGCATTCTCTCGCTCATCCGTTGCTTTAATCTGTTGTTCAGGTCTGTGCATGAACATCAAGACATGTAATCTAAATGCTTCTATAATTCAATTTCTGTGCGCTTTCTGTGTGTTTTGTAGTAAATTTTGTAGTCTAAATGATGCGTTGGGGTAACAGCAAATGGAGCCAGATGAATCAAAACAGTTCTAACCTGCAAGGAACATGAAGATAACAATTCTATCATGACATACAACCGGGCGCCGTTGCAAATTCAGCTTTTATTGTCGTTCCGCATTGATAGAATTGTTCTGTTCTCTTGTTCTGTTGCGACTGTTTTGAGTCATTTGCTGATAGCGTTGGCGATGCAAAACCAAACGTGCGAAATTTGTATTTTCTTATGCGAACTATAGCATCGCATTTTTATCATATAAAGGCGTTTCATCCCTGTTGTCGTTGTTCTGCTGGCCGCCGCATGATGAACTCCCTCCCTGTTCTCTTCTACAAAAGTGTTGCAAAAGTTTCTGCTTTCCTCAATGAGAAGCCGCTGTCAGCCTGTCGCGATCTTTCAGGGCTCTTCGGTAGCGTCGCTTCTGAATCCTACAAAAACTGGTTCAAACTGAGCATTTGTGTGAAAAACGGCCACGTGGCGAAAGAAGCGTATTTTGACATTGACGACAAACGGGTTGATGCCAAGATGGTTGACGAAAAACATCTCAAGTACAGTTTAATTGAAATTTCAGCCAACCAACTACAGTACTCCACGGATCCGGCAGCGTTGGAGAAATTAGCGAGCGCCACACGTGGAAATCTGGTTTTTCTCAGTTTAAACACCCCAAACATCAGCAAAGAAATTCAGAAATGCATTGAATCAATTCAATTCATCTATCAGGTGGAGGTATACACGAGGGTCACGGGCGGAGTCCTTAAAATTCTGCAGTCGTTGATGCAAAAGAGGACTTTGAATTCTCTTTACTTTGCAGTTCAGCTGGAAGAACAGACGACGCAGCTGATTTTAGAGCTCCTCAAACAGAATCAGTTGGAAACAATTTACCTACATCAAAGCTGCTCCAAGACCGTCAAGGCGGTCATTGAAAGTTGGGAGGAGAACGCCCAGGACATGATTGGAAAAGAGGTTCACTTTGGTGGCAGACCTGAAGATTTGCAGCTGACCGAAATGGGGTTTGAGGAGTGCACTGCTGAAGAAGAAAACTACTTCAAACGTTTCTATCCGTTTGCAGCTAACGGCCGTAAAGTTCTAAGCGTGTTGAAAACCTGCCGAGGAAACGCGGTTTACTGTTTGTTTGCAAGTCATGTATACTTGAAAACGTCGTTTGTGTTTACTTAGTTTGGTTTCGTCTCGGAAAAAATATTGCGGTTAATAAATTTGGTCTTAGAAACGCCGTCCAGGAAAGATGCCGCTGGCGCTGCTGGCGAGATAATCAAAGAGACCGCCGCGTCTGGCGCTGAAGCCGTCAGCGACGCTGCCGACACTGTAGCCCAGAAGGTCAACCGCTTCGTGCGCAACGTGGCCAGCGACGCCGTGGAGACCGTCGGCAACGCGGCCGGTCAGGCCGGAGGCGCCGTCGACGGAGCAGCGAAGGCGACCTGGAACGCCGCTGGTGACGCTGAGCAAACGGAAATTCTTGAATTGTCGTTCCAGGAAACGCGCAATCTGCTTTTAGCATCGCATTTTTCGTTTACAAAAGCGCTTTATTTACATCTTTTCTTGTGAACATCGCGCTTGCTTTTAGCATCAACAGGCTTTTCATCTCTGTTGAATTCGCCGCCGCCGCCGCATGATGAACTCCGTTCCTCGTCTCTTCTACAAAAACGTTCTTTCTGGTTGCTTCGATGAGGGGTCTCTGTCAGACTGTCGCGATCTCTCAGGGCTCTTCGGTCGCGTCGCTTCTGAGGCCTACAAAAGTGGCTCAGACTCAGTGTTTGCGTGAAGAATGGCCGCGTGGAAGGAGAAACGTATTTTGACGTTGACCACCGACCGGTTGATGTCGCGATGATTGGTGCAAAACGCCGTCTCAAGTACACTGCAGTTGAAATTTTAGCCGACAAACAAGAATACTCCACGGATTCCGGCAGCGTTGGAGAAAATAGCGAGCGCCACTCGTGGAAATCTGGTTTTTCTCATTTTGAAAACGCCAAACATCAGTGAAGAAATTCAGAAATGCATTGAATCAATTCAGTTCATCCATCAGGTGGAACTGTACACGACGGTCACGGGCGGAGTCCTTAAAATTCTGCAGTCGTTGGTGCAAAAGAGGACTTTGAACTCTCTTTACTTTGCAGTTCAGCTGGAAGAACAGACGACGCAGCTGATTTTAGAGCTCCTCAAACAGAACCAGTTGGACACAGTCTTCCTTTATAGAAGCAGCTTCAAGACCGTCAAGGCGGTCATTGAAAGTTGGGAGGAGAACGCCCATGCAATGATCGGAAATGAGGTTCACTTTGGTGGCAAACCTGAAGATTTGCAGCTGACCGAAATCGGGTTTGAGGAATGCACTGCAGATGAAGAGAGCTATATCAAACGTTTCTATCCGGTTGCAACTGGCGGACGTAAGATACACAGCGTGTTGAACCATGGCGAGGGAAGAGCGGTTTACTCTTTCGTCGCAGAGCATTTACACTTGAAAACGTCGTTTTTGTTTACTTAGTTTGGAACAGAATATTGCGGTTAATAAATGTTGGTCTTACATTAAGGAGAAAGTTACTCGACAAGTGTCAGCTCAAAGAGTAACCCTGTTGATGCCCAAAATGCGAAGCCTTTGGGCTTCATCCTAGGCTCAGGCTTCATTTCCTTCTGCTGCAAGTAGATTTCACACGTTTTTGTCGCCAAAACGCCCATTTCCCTGCGTCTTTAGCGTTTACGTGCTAATTCTTAATTCTCAAAAACGGGTCGGTCAGCTGTTCGCATCGATCTTTGCAACGAAATGGCATAAACAATCCGACGATTTGATGGAGTCAGCTGAGCTGCCTGATCGGTGGCTCCTCCCAACAGCTGTTGGTCGAAGTTGGATGAAAATCGTGCCGCATTGCTTAAAAATTGCTCGCAGTCGGCCGGGGAATCCCTCTCACTCGTTCAGATCTCTTTCAGATTGTTCGCTTGAAATGAAATCGACGACGATTCTGCTGATTGCTGTGGTGTTCTTCGTTGTGCAGGTAAGCGGTTTGCGACTAAATTCGATCATTCTTGACCACTCTCCATGAGGCTGCGCAGAAGAGAACGACTAGAGTTGAATAGGCATTTCAGACCCTCCGGGAAACAGCGTGTGGTGTGACTATGTGGTCCTAAACATCCCTAAATAACATATTTTAAAGCCATTTTAAAGCCAAAATGCTCAAATTCAGGCGTTCACCGACAACACCGTTGACGGCGCTGTCGCTCGCGATCATCGCCAGAAGCGTGACGGATTCCTGACCGACGCGAGTGAACCGGAAGACGAGCACGGACCTCTGGACAAGGACAAGGTCGAACAAGCGCTCCACGAGGTCAAAAACGGCGACGTGGCGGATGTGACAACTGGAGCTGCTGGAACTGCTGCCAAGGACACAGCTGCAGAGGAAGCCCCCAACACTACTGCTGAAACTATCGTCCTCAAAGCCGAATAATTGTGTGTTTACTCGTGTACCGTATCCATCGCTATCTATGAATAATCGCTTTGATAAATACTTTCGATCTGTGTTTGGAGAGATCGGAGCTGAGTTGAGTGAAACGCAATGCAAGTCGATCTGGCTGCTTGGCCAAGAAAACAAATCACGATTCGAGTCGTGATAGCCGAGTCTTGGACAAACTGCAAGCAATGCCAATCCCACACGCATTGCTTTTGTAATACGGTCATTTAAGCATCGATATAGCAACCTTAACCACAGCGCCAACATGTCAACCTCTCACGAAGTCTTTCAGTGCATTGTCTGCTACGACGATCTCCGCAGCTCGCACGAGAACGTGGTGACTGACTGTGGGCATGTCTTCCACAAGGAGTGCCTCCTTCGCGCCTCTGCTACGAGAAACCGCTGTCCATTTTGTCAAAAATTCGATGTGCAATTCGTTCGACTCTACTTTCCCTGCACCGAAGAGCACCAAGACCTCCGAGAGGAACTGAAGGCAAAGGAAGACGCTGAGAAGAGGCTCAGCGAGGAGTTAGCCGAAGCCAAGAATACCATCGCTCGTCTGGAAGCTGAGAAGCATTCACAAGTGAAAGACAACATTGACTTTGTCAGGAAGCTTCTGGAAGAGATGATCGAGCGTGGGAGACCGCCAGAGAGCGAGAACTCGCATACAACGCATTTTTGGAGTTTCACTCCGTTTGCAGAGAGGTCTATTCAGAGTAGAACCGACTCTAATACCGCAATAAATGAGAATTGTTTGTTTGTTAAAATTGCACATTTATCTGTAATTACAATATGCATAGCTAGAGCAATCAGTGTGCTCATCTCTTGTTCTCAGCAACGCGATCTGACGACAGAAACGATCCAAGGGTCCATTAAGCAGTGTCATATCACTGCGCATTACATTCTTGTCAATTTGACTTCAATTTACTATTTAGAATAATGTGATGTTGCGGTGATAACGCTGCTTCCTCCCTGGAGTGTAACCCTGCGGAGTTCCTTATTGAACGCTATGACGATAACCCTAAAAATCGCATTCTAATGCTCGAACTCTACAGTAACCAGTTACCCATCCATCATCTGCAAGAGAATCCACGCAAAAGTGGTCATGAAGAACTTGGCCCATTTGTTCTCAACGAGATTCGAGATGTAAAAGTAGAAGACGAGCTCTGTGACTACGATTGCGGCTTGGGAGAAGGTCTAAACAGGGCTAGAGGAGGGGGCGAGCGCGCGGAGGGCGCCTACCTGCAGGAAGAATCGAACGTCTCTCGTGCGCTTTCTCTTCTTCGCTTCGGTGTTCAAGGTGCTATCAACTGCCATGTTCCTGATTTTGTACAACGTGAACAGGTCCGTTAGGCTAATGATCGACACAATGACCAGATTCAGGTAAAAATCAAAGTAGAGCGCGACGTACGGTAGACACGGAGTGACGCGAAATTGGAAGCTGAGGGATTTGAGATCAAAATACAGCGTGCAGTCGTCTGAAATACGGTCAAAGGGGTCTGTTCTGAGCTGCTCGCTTACAGTGAAAGTACGGTACAGCCTGTAGGAAGGCTACAGTCCAGATCAATCCAATCGCAACGCTCGTATTACGTTTGCAAAAGTAGAGCGAGTACTTGGCCGGGAAGAGAATGCAGCAGAGGCGGTTGAAGGTGGCGAAGACGTGAGTGAAAAGGTCGCCGTTCCAGAAGAAGATCAGTAGTTGGCCGCAGCGCGCTCCCCAGTAGGTCTCATGCAGGGTTGGGTCGCTGAAAAGGCGCTCAGTACCGTAATCTACAGCCCAAAACCTACACCAGTGTGATTGTTGTGACTAGGAAGCCGAAAGTCGCCGCATTTCCGCAGTTGGCGATCGACTGGGAGATGCAGAGACTACCGAACGACGCGCCAAACGTGCGCGTCTTCCGCACCCGTAGATCACATAGAGATTGACGAGGAGACCGATGATAGCGCCCTAGAATCATACTGTAAGCGTGTAAGAAAGCCAAAAGCAAGTATACGATAATCATGACGTTCATGGCCAGGTAGGTGCTCTTCTCGTCGAATACGGTGGACGACGACATGACGCTTCAGACAATGGTGACTGAGAGGGGGTTTTGGCGCCTATTTATGCTGCCTCAAGCAGATAAACAGCCATTCATAGAACGAACCGCCCCGGGAATCCATTCTAAAAGAACACGTGAATTGTCTTCGTTATATTTCGAGCGTCATGGCCACAATCAGCTGATCTAAGACCAAAGGACAATTACAATCTTAAATTGTCTGGTAAATCTGGTAGACCAAGTGCTTTGTATTGGCTGGGGTCCACCGCTGTCCATAGCGTAGTTAGGCATTAAAAGGTTACTTGTTGCTGAGCTTTAAAGCACATGGTTGCGCCATTGTCTGTCGAGTTGTTGTTGTTCAAAGTTCAGAGATTGTCCTGTCGCCTCACATGCCGGCTTTAGGTTTACTTGGGATCTTATAACAGAAAGTGTAGTGCTTTCGCAAGTATGGCCTAGCCGAGCATTGTTTGAGGGCATAAATGAGAAAACCGAGATAAAGATAAAAATAAGACTAGAGAAGGTACAGCGTATTATTCATAGGCTCTCTGTCGCACGCACGAGACGTGTTTGGTATCTGAAATTGTAGGGTAAATTTAACAAAGCCGATTCCACATTCTCTGTTCATCTGGCAGAGGTGACACGACAACATTGACAACCAGAAATTTGTGGTAAAATCAGGACCTGGCCTGCTTTTTGACCTCTACTGGCTTAGTTTGCCTGTGCATCAACGGTCTCTCGCTAGTGTTTCAGAGCAGGGAAGCCAAATTAACAGTTTTGAGCGTAATTTAAAGTTTAATTGCGACCCATAAGCTGAAGGTAAAAGACTGACACGCCAAGCATGCCAAAAACGAGAATAAAAGACTAAGACAGTTACGGTATGGTTAGCTAAGAACGAAGCTTAAGTGCGATGCACCCAAGCACAAAGTTAGCCAGGTAACAGATACATCTAGGCGCAAAGTTGTCCTGCTTCGTGCTTTTTAACCTCTATTTGCTTAGTTTTTGATTTTCTATGGGGTACTCGTCGCGGCACACCAAATGTGCTTCAGCGCAGAGATGTCAACTCTCAAATTAACAGTTTTGCGCGTATTCAAAATTTGAATTATTGACATAAGATGGTAGGTAAAAGGCTGAGTTTATGAGTGTTCAAAGCTCCTCAATGTCCTCAGTTGCGTCAGATAAACATCAGTTGAGACAAACGACGGTAATAAAGCAACAAACATCTACAAACAGATGCGTCAAAGTCAATCTTGAACAAACAACACAAAGAAGTCACCGCTTGTGCTGAGCGATCAGTTTGAACAGAGGACGCACACGTGGCAATTACGTCAGGAAAACAGCGTATGAGTCAAACTAGAACGTTGAAAGTGATCACGGCGAAGAGCAGTTAAGAAAACAGCATTAGTCACTGTTCAAAATCTCCTCTGTGGACACGGAAGTCAATACAGTACTCTGGAGTACTGAATCCGCTTGAACAGATGAGAGCATGGAGATTTACGGAGATGCTCATTGCAGCGCATCGATGATTGCACGAGTAGCTGACGACTTTGTGCACCTTATTTCCTCACTTCTACCACCCAGAAAGTCAACCTTGGCCTTGAACTTGACACGTTTCTCACAAATTGTATTTCACACTTTATAGAAATTCATTGCAAACACAAATGTCAAAAGCTCCAAACCTCAATTCACGAAATCTGCGCCTGCTGAATGTAGTCGACGCTGTTTCGCGCGTGTTCGGTCGAGACGACATTCACGTGCGGTCGACTGTTTAGGGTGTTTGGATGGCGCGAGTGGTAACTTCCGGTACGGTTCCAGTCGAAGAGTCGACGCATCTCCTTGTTGAAGACGATTACAATCAGCCTGAAATTCGTTTATTGCACATTTGGGCCTGTAGTGCAGTCCTCACCCATCGATAGCATTGATCCCGAAGAAGAGACAGACCGACATGCTGAATCTGGCCCATTTGTTGCCCAAAGTTGGAGAGACGTAGTAGTAACTGATGATCTCAAAAGCTGCTGCGAAGCCTTGAGCTGCCGACTAAACACCTGTTAGGGTTACGGTAGTTCTAGAGGACTCACTTGGTAGAAGAATGCGAGATTGTTGCTGCTGATCTGCGCGTTGGTTACGGTAGTGGAGATGCGGCATTTGCGGAAATGTCTTCTGACCTTGATGTACGTGAAGAGGTCTAGACAGGCGACCAAGGTGATGACGACGATGGTGCAGATGAAATCCGCGTAGAGACCAAGAACGTAGCCGCATGAGTTTGCCAGGAATTCGTAGTTGAAATTGTGCGTCATGATCATGCACTCGCAGCCGGCTGAACAAGCGCATTTTACAGGATTGAACAGAATGGAGGCGTACGGTAGAACTGCGCGAGCGGCTCAATCACGCTGATGATCCAGATGACAATGATCGCCTTCTTGGAGAGTTCCTCGGTGAAGATCAGATGGTACTTGAGGGGAAAGTACATCGCGACAAAGCGATTGATCGCCATCAGGAGGTGCGAGAGGATTGCCGCGTTCCAGAAGACGATGATGAAGTAGCCTGAGCGCATCCCCAGAACGACGCGTGAAGGTCGGCGTCGCTAAATCGAAATTCGATTAAAAGGTGGCAACTTGAGAACGACAGTTTTTTGGGGTTTGAGACAAACTTCTGCGCCATTGAAGCGCAAGGAGGATCGATGCGCGTCTAGACTGTCTTTTGCACTTACATCAACGTTAAAGGCGCTGCGTAGAACCCAAAAGTCACACAATTCCCCAAAGCGGCGAAGCTGTGCGACATGGCGATCTGACCGAACGCGCATTTGAAGACCGTTCGATGCATGAGATGGTAGATCACGAATATGTTGACCACCACTCCGAATGTGCCACCCTACAAGCATCAACTAGGTCCTGACAGTGCAGAAGAGCGACTCACGACAGCCATAATCAATCCGAGAAGCAGATGATCCTCCGAGGTGAAGTTGTCGCCGTCTTTCGCGTTGAACATGATCGTCGATGGGTCGGCACTAGAAGGATTGCAACTGAGTGAAACGGATTACTACACGGACTTTTATCCTCCTTAGTTAATGGCGACATTACTGTAGGGCATCAGGCTAATGTTAATCGGTCTGTTTTTCAAATGAAAATGACGATAATATTTTGAATCGAAACGAAAACTTGAAGAAACAGACCTTTAAATGGTATGTTAGACCGGTTTGAACTTATGACTTCAGCGAGGACATTTCCTGCTGTGAAGATGACCGTGAGGGCGGTGATTTGGCTAGATTTGAGGTCAGCTCTTTTAGCTCTAGATTTAAAACCAAAGACTCAAATTTCAGCAATTTCGTTTTGCAGAGAATCATGATAGGGATCGGTGTCGGCTATGAGGAGAGATCACAAAAACCATGCGAGCAAATTCCAAAATGTCCGAATAAGCTTCCACGATTGATATTTACAGTTTGGTTATAACGAAGATTTTTAAGCCGAGATTTTTGATCTACGACGTTGAGATTCAATGTTATTTGGCTTGTTTTTAAAACAAAATGAGAGCAAACGGTTATTTTGGGAGAGAGATTTCACGAACAGATTACTGTAAGGTGCTCATTGAGGTGGAGACTGTGAGATGTGATTTAGTACTTACCGTATGCAAACTTAGTAGGAAGAGTGTAGGAGTTCATTGTCTGAGTCATGTGATTGAGTTCTAAAGGTCAAAAACACAGGAAAAGTCAGTCGTTCTTCGAACGAAGTCGGGCTGCTTCAATGCAAGGGGAGTTTTCGCCGATTCAGATCTTGAAAACAGAGCTGAGTCATTTTAGATGATGGTCAGTGGACTTCAAAGAGCGGGCAGGTATAAACTGGGGCGCGGATATCGGATGTTAAGCATTCAGTTGATTCTCAATAGACCTTTCCATGGCATGGTTGTCCACATTGGACTTTTGCCTGATATTTCCATTGACATTGGTATTTCCTGGCTGGAAATTGACCGGAATGCCGCATTTTACAATGTAGGTCGGTTGCGACGAGAGATTCGGGAGATCAAGAAGCCAATTGCGCAATTGGAGGCAGATTTCAACAACGGATTACTGTAAGTCGACCGCTACGCTAAGAGCTGCTGGAAACTCTGAAAAATGTGGTTTATCGTACCGAAGTTCATTGCCTCCTTAAACTATTGAGTCATGCAATTGAGTGTAGACGGTAAAAACAGAGAAAAAGTCTTTCGTTCTTCGAAGGAGGCGTTGTGAATCATTCCAGGAAGAACTTTTCGCCAATTCAGATCATGAAAACAGAGCTGAGTCATTTTCAACGTATGATAATCAGTGGATTTCAAAGAAGCAGAAGCTTCCAGAATTCATTCACTTGCCAGTGACTTTGACTAATGCCCTAAACGCTGCTGTGTCTTCGTTAATCTCGGCCAAACTCAAGCCTGAAAAGGTCATAAAGTTGAGCACTCGTTTGAAACGTGCAAACATCGCTTTTTCCGTTACGAGTAGTTAAAACGCCCCCCGTGCAAACATACAAGCAGCGATCGGTAAACAACTCTTATCATGTTGACGCGAACTTTGACTCCTGTTTATGTTGACCTCTCGTCAACTTCTCAGTCGTTTAATGGTCGACTGATGAGAAGCGCTTACTTATTCCTCGACTACGCGTATTGTTTTAGAAAATTTCATTTTTTAGACGATTTCAGCCTTGCGATGAACCGCCTGCCAGTTGAGTTCTATGAGAAAGTTGCGGTCCTTCAAAGTGAGCAATGTCTCAATGCCGCATCAGAATTTTCAGGAACCATCGGCCCTGCTTTCTCCAGATTTCTTGACAAAGAGACCGTCCATGTCATTAACATCAGAAACGGTCAACTTTTGGAGGAAATTGCCTTCTTCACAACAAAGAAGACGGCCGACCAGTAAGAACTGAGTTTGATGATTACTATCCAGCTTGTTTGTAGATTCCGCAGCCAACGAAACAAAACCTCAACCACATTGAGATTATCGTGGACGCGGACGACCAATTTTACACGCCTCAGTATTCTACTGATTCTCTTTTCAGTCATCAACTTCCTGCATACTGTAAAGACATGAACGTCAGCCTCTGGATCAGAACTTCTAACATAAGCCCCGAAATTATGGAATTTATCAGCTTGATCCCGATTGTCACATTTTTGACCATTGAGACAACGGTGACCGAGATAATCGAGGAGATACTTGAGATTGTGGCAGAGAAAAAGACCCTCGTTTATCTCTATTTCAAGGAAAAGCACCTATTTAATGCCTCCACGACAAATGTGCTCCTGGATTTGCTGACACAGCAGCAATTCTGTCGTGCTCTGCTCAGCGTCACCGGCAAATTGCCCATAGAGGGAATTATCGCCGAGTGGAGGAAGAACGCCGGAAAGATGACCGGAAAGATTATTCTCTTCAAGTTTGTTGAAAAATCGGACAATCTCGGTTTTCAGACGTGCACCAAAACAGAAATTGATTACTTTTCCATTATTACCCGTTTGGCGAAACGAGCATCGAAGAATTAGACATTCGTATTTGAATATTTTGAAAATTACAGAGGACGAGCAATTTTCGCTTATGTGGATTATACCAACAGGTATAGAAACGCTCTCGTGTTTGACTAAAGCATTGGTGATCCCTGTTTTCTTGTTCCAATCTCAACATTATTGTTTCATATTTGTATTTCAATAAAGGAACATTCAAATCAGTTTAATTTCAAGACCCTCGAATTACTTCAGAGTAGAGATGCAAACAGCTGAAGACGAATAAGCAAATTGAGCTTACAAAGCGGTTATATTTCCAACAAAAAAACGACGAGCAACAGGCTCTGAAAGCTCAGTCTTGAGCTACAAAAAAGGGAACGTTTTCGTGTTGCTTTTGTGATAAAAGTCAGATAAAAAAACTGAAAGATCTGACGGTTTGGTGTATTGACCACGCGGAGAGATCAGCGATATTTACTTTATCAATACATATAAAATTAGGCGTTAGGAGAGCGTTTAAGTCAACAAGACGATAAAATCCTCACCATATCAAGCCGACATTTTCCAATTGATCGGCGCATTACACTTTAGGCGGTCGCTCAAACCGCTCCTGATGCCTTTTGGCAAATGCATTTATTTTCGATTAATGTTGTAAATGACACAAATAACTCTGATTTCTCTGTTTTACAGTTCACATGTAGTCCACTTCATCAAAGCCCGGCATAGTCGACGTCGTCTGTGTGGGCACTCGCTGCGCTTGTTCCATTTCATATCGGTCCTTCTTCGAAATGTAAATCTGGTGCCGGATCTCTTTGTTGAACATTGCGACAATGATCCTGCGAAAATTTGGTTAAATCCTCTAGGATTACGGTAGCTTACGGATCAGCTGCATTGATACCGAAGAAGAGACACGCAGAGAAGCCGTAGCGGAGCCATTTGTCGGTGAGCAACGGCGAGATGTAGAAGTAGGAGATGATTTCGATGCCCGAGGCGAATCCCTGCGCTGCCGACTGAGCAGAATTGGGGTCTCGCAGCGAAGATACGGGCCTAATTACCTGATAGAAGAAGCGAACGTTGTTCTTGCAAGCGGAGCCCGTGTTCCCCAGATTGGTGACTCGATTCACGCTGAAGTGCCGCCGGATCTTCAGATAGGTCAGAAAGTCCAAAACGGCGACCAGACTGATGCTTATCACGCTCATCACAAAATCCGCGTAGAGACCGAGGAGGATTCCGCAGAAATTAGGGTAAAATTCAAAGTTGAAGTTGTCGATCCAGATGAAACACTCGCAGCCGGCTTAAATGCTCTCTATCATAAAGATTACGGTAACTATGGCCTACGAATGAACTGCGCTAGAGAGACAGCGATGCTGAGGGTCCAAATCACTCCTAGGCAGATTCTAGTGAAGTTATCAGTGAAGATGCCGGCGTATCTGAAGGGGAAATACATGCAGACGAAGCGGTTCACCGCCATCAGGAGATGCGAGAGGATGCCGGCGGTCCAGAAAAGGCAGATCAGCAGACCTGAGCGCTTGCCCAGGAACGATTCGTGCAGTTCCACATTGCTAAATAGGATTTCACGCCCGCAGAGCTACAGTAACCTTACATGAACGTGATCGGTGCTACCATTAGAGCAAAGGTCGCGTTGTTGCCGCACGCAGCGATGCTGTGGGTCAGGCAGATCCTCCCGAACGCGCAGTGGAAAACCGGTCTTCTGATCAGATTGAAGATGACAAAGAGGTTCAACAGGATTCCCACAAAGCCAAACTACAAATCTTATTAGTTCAACTACCGTAATAAGAGACTGAGACCTACCGCGAGCATGACAGTTGCGATTTTCCAGTAGTCATCGGGAGTGAACGCGTTTTCGGTCCGCGGGTTGAACATTGCTGCGTTTGTGGTTTTTGAGGACGGATTTGGCCGGATATATAGACGAGTTCTAGGCATGCAAAAGGCTAATGACGGCTTAAACGAGCTGAAAAAAGAAGCTTTCAAAACAAATCAAAGGTCTAGTCTTACGTATAGGATTAACGCGCGTTTGAGGAATGAAAACAAGAGGATTTGAGGCTAAGAAGGGCATTCTGGAGATTGAAAAAAGGACGATTTCTGGTCTGATCTTGGATTCCGTCGCCCGTAAGCGCGAAAAAACAAAGCAAAAGCCTTTTGATTGAGAAAATTGAGAAAGAAATTGAGAAAATCCAGGAGGTTCACGTGTTAGAGAAGATGCTAGTTTGGTTAATTAGTAGCGCATCTCGACGAAGCTACAAAGTGAGGTATTTCCGGCAAAGTGCTGTTGACTGGGGGAATGATCACCGTGATTGAGAGACGTTAATGAGACGCAATTTAGCATTTCACTAAGCGCCTCGTCTCTTCTCTGAGAACTCCGAGTATGAGTAACTCAACGCTGATTCAGCCGAATCCGTTAATATCATATCAAACGTCAGGTCGGCAACAAAAAACAGGTGAACTAGTGTGCCGAACAGTTGTTGTGTGTGTTCAATGCGTCACAGTGTCCTCATTCCCTGGACCGTCAAGCATTTGAGACTAAAACAAAAGAAGAAAAAGTTGGAATTTGATTAGCAAACATATATTTCGAAGACCAAAAGAAGCGAAAATCAAATTTTGTCTTCAACACAATCAAAGATAGACTCCCGATCAAAGAAGCATGACAGCGTCAATGCCATAAAAACAGGTTGAAGAAGTAAAACAGGTGGTATAGTTTATTCTATTCTCGCTTCTGATTCAAAATTGTTTTGAAACTCACACTAGATTACTACAACTTATGCATCGAACATCTCCAATCCTGTTTTATCCTACAAATCGATTCAAATACTTTTGTGATGTGTAACAAACTGATCCGGCAGCTCTATCTGAGCCAACCTTCATTCATACTCGCCTTTTCCTGTTTTCAACCGGCCTAAGGTCTGATTTAAAAGTCTAAACACCGCGTGTTTTCACGTGAAGTCGCATGTGCCTTGAGAGACTCCGTGAAGAGACTTCAGAGTGGGGCCACGCAGCGGCGTCAAGTTAACAAGTACCATGACGAATTTTCAGTCAGTAACTACAGACTACGCATTCCGTTTTACTGCGAGCACTTCTCGGAAAGAGTTTGTGCTTGTTGGTTTGTGCCATGTTGAATGTTTGAGATTCAAGTAAGTCGGGTAAAGTTGGAGTCCTTAGTTGGAAACTGATTGAATGACGATGAACAACGTGAAATGGGGTTTGAAGAGCAGCTGGCAACGTCAGAATTAGGAATCTTTGAATTGATTTGAATTTTTGAAGATTTGAAGAGGATTCTTTGACGAAGAGGAATCCTAAATACAACACTTGCTCAGTCAATCAGAACGATTAGCTCTCATTTAACCAAGTAACGATACCTGTGCCAAATTGAGTTTAATCAATGGGTTCAATCTTGATCATGGGATTGATTGAAATAAGCAGCTCCTTTGGCTTCAATCTAAAATCCATTCATAATCATTGTCAGCCCCGTTTTTCCCTTTCCTTGTCATTTGAATCGACCAAAGACCTGAAAAACAGCGTGTGAAGTGTCCTCGCATTCCGGCGAAAAGCGACAACAGAGCAAAAGTCATTTAAATGAAACGCTAACGATTCTCGCGTTCAGGGAATAATCTGTGAGAGTCTCTCAACAGGAAAATGAACGGATTCGCAGATCTACAACTACGTGAACCTGAACTCATTGTTCAACTCGGGATTTATTAGGTTAACACAACATGAAAAGACAATAGAGGATGAGAAACAGAACCGTATGCGCTCACTGACTCGTGGAGCTCCATGCAGAGAGCACATTGGCGCTGAAGCGAACAGATCTGATTTCCTTGTTGAAGAGAATCACAATCGTCCTGCAAAAATCATCAATCTACCGTAGTCCTTTAAATCAAACGCTTACGCATCGAGGGTTTGCATGAAAATCCATATAAACGAGGTCATTCCGAAACGGACCCATTTGTTCGTGGGGAACGTAGAGACGTAGAAGTAGAAGACCAGCTCTGTTACGAAGAGCATTGCCTGAGCGAAGGCCTAAGAGATACGGTAGCGTTAGAGTGCAGTTTTGAAAGCAATGGAAGATTACCTGGAAGAAGAACCGGATCTCTCTGGCGCGTCGGCGCCCTTTTTCTGCTTGATCTGTGACGGGGCCTTTCTGAAATCTACCGTAATCTAAACGCACAAGAGTTGAAAATCTACCTTGTTCATAAGTCGGATTCCCAGAAGCGTGAAAATGTCGATAACGCTGACAGTCCCGATCACGATGAGACTCAAATAGAAATCGAAATACTTTCCCACAATCGTTCCGCACGTCGTCTGCACGAACGCAAAAGTCATCGAGTCGGTTTTGAACTCAAACGTGCAGTCATAGTGTACGTAGGGAGCGATCTGCAGGGCGGCGGTTATCCAGATCATCGCGACGTAGATCGTTGTGCTGCGTTTGTCAAAGAGTCGCGCGTATTTGGTCGGAAAGTAGATGACGCTGAAGCGATTGATCGCGGTGAGGAAATGCGAGAAGATGGATCCATTCCAGAAGAAGACGAGGAGTTGGCCGCAACGGGCGCCCCAGTAGGTCGAGTGGAAGTGGGGGCTGCTGCAAATGGATTGTTATGGTTTAGCTCAGTGAACTGGGAAACTTGTTTATAAACAGAAAACGCACACTTTAGGTTCAACTGAAATTTAGTTTCAAGTGAGCCAAGAAGTACTTTGGAGAAGCACAAAATGGCGGCTTTGAAACGACGCAAAAATGTGCTTTGAAAGTTTGATCATTGCAAAGGACTGTGAGAGTCATTGGAGCACAAGAGAGCGCCATAAAGGTCGTAGACTATGATCTTAGACTTAGCTTGAGACTAAATTCAAAGGCTAAGCCATATGCTGGTTAGATTTTAAATGACAATTTGAAGCGTGTTTGAAGCTTATTTTGAGATTGTAACAATGGCTGATTATTAAGGAGAGCCAAGTACGGTGCCTTGCGCTCATTTTAATACCAGAAAAACTAGAAAAAAGCGGAGTTTTGAAGAAATTGCTTCAATTGGCATTTCTGTGTTTATATCTGAATTTCCGGCTTTTTTAACGTCTCTTGAAAGGGCAGCAAATTAGCCTTAAAAATTGCGCAATTAAGATCTTCTTTGAACAAACGCAGTGCACTTTACGCTCATAGCGAGTTCAAACAGAATGACGTCCCTGCGGCTGAGGAGCGTGGGATATCGTAAGGCAACTCTGTAAACTCACATCAACGAGATTGGAGCCACAAGACAGGAGAACACAAACGCGTTTCCACAATTCGCGAACGACTGCGAAATGCAAATCTTTCCAAACGCGGAGCCGAACGTTTGCGTCTTTGAAACTCCGAAAATCACAAAGACGTTGGTGAGGATGCCCACGAGTCCGACCTAAACGAGAATTTACTCTCCACTGTGCTGCTGATAACGCAACTTACAACTAGAATAATGTAGGCAGCGATGGTCTGATCGGCTGCGTTGAAGGGAAGAACGCCGTCGCCCTCCATCTCCGACTGAAATGAGCGCACAATGGCCTAATCTCGCTTCTTTTATTATCGTCGAATTCAATAGGATACGAAGACAGGAATCAACACGTCGGAACAATAGGCATCAGGGTCCACCTTTCTTCCTCTACCTCAACCCAGCCTCTCCTTTACTCGCAAAGACCAGAGGTCTCTACACGTCGCGACACGGCGTTCCCAACGACAATTCGCGGAATGACTAAAACGCCTCGAACAAACGAGAATTTCGAAATTCCCATTGATACGTGAGATTCATTAAGTCGTCGTCGGCTTTACGCATTGTTTCCTGAAGCGCATGATTAGGAGCTTGAAAATGGGGGATTACGAAGAGGCAGATGAAGCAGCAGATGATCACTTCTCGTTGAAAAGAGAGTGATTCACGTGGTTGTTGATGTTTGGAAGACCAGTAAACCGGTGACGGTATAGTATACTACTTGCCAGTCTGGGTCGTGGAGGCAGGAAGCTGTAATTCAATTTCGAGAATCTCTGCAAACGAGAGGGAATTGGATTTTGCTCTAATTGGAAACCACTTATCTGTGATTATATCTCAATTGGTTCGTTGCAGTCTACAGCCAAGGGATGATAGCTCAATTAGACATCTATTGCGAAGTGAAGGGTTGTGAAGTCAGACTCTAAAATCAATTTTTGAATCCAGGTTTGATCGGTACTAAGAGCAAAACATGAATTCCCACCTATAGCAGCACGATTTAGAGTTGTTAAGGAATTTCGTTGTGCTGCCTCATAGCCACGTCTCGTAGAGCATAGTGCTTCCATAAACTCCAACACTCCAGTGCATTGTTTCATTGTTTACCGCATTTTCACTCATTCGCCTACAGTGATTCCCGCAGTATTTCCCACAATGTTTGTGGGAAATACTGCGATATTTAAGGAATCGAATCTATTGCGAAATCTGTTACGCCTCATTGCTATGGCTCTGTTGAACACATTAAAGCACCAATCGATTGTTGTCAAGAACTCCAATCAACAAAGTAAAAGGCTAGCAACTGTAGCAATCAGCCTCACTGTTGCGTCAGGATCACGGTGCCTAGCGCCCTTTCCCTCCATGCCGGTTGCAATAGCTCTTCCCTTCTGTTGGCCTTGTTTTGTCAAAACCGGCGATTTGCCACGTGTTGAACAATGTCCACATTCTCCAATGAAACGACCGAATGTACCCTAATCTGAAGCAGAACACTAGCGTGTGAGGAACACAATCTGCTGACCAAGCAAAATCCGCCAGCACGCCAATTACGATATCTACTGTTTAAAAACAAACCGTTATCTGTTTATGGCTATTGCCAATCGTCCAAACTAAATGTTCTCGCTCAATCCATGTCATTTCCACGTCCTTTGTTCTGTTATTGGCCGCCAACTAACCAGGGTGCACAAAACACCGCAAATCGCACCCGCCGCGATTGTCCTGTTTGTTCTGGCGTTTATTTTCGCCGCTGACTCCGCCGCCACGTCCGCCGGGTTCCGCGATATTCGGACCCCGTTTTCCGTCACTCTCGATCCATCTGTGACACACAATCGAACGCCGCTCTGTTAACCTAATTTCCGTCAGTCGCAGTAATCATGCCGACTCTTGCTGAAATCGAGAAATTCCGCGCCCGGAAAGTGGCTCTAATCACTGGAATCACTGGCCAGGTTAGTCTAAACGACGGTAATTTAGCCTATTTGCTTCTTTAGGATGGTTCCTATTTGGCCGAGCTGCTCCTCTCCAAGGGGTACAAAGTGCACGGGATCATCCGGCGCTCTTCCTCGTTCAACACCGCGCGTATCGAGCATCTCTACTCGAATCCGATCACCCACAACGCCGACGCTAGTTTCAAGCTCCACTATGGCGACATGACCGACTCTTCATGCCTCATCAAGCTGATTACGACCGTGCAGCCGACCGAGATTTACCATTTGGCTGCGCAGAGTCACGTTAAGGTGAGCACAGAGTGAGCTACAGCACCTGATTTCTGCGTAGGTCTCCTTCGATCTTCCCGAGTACACCGCGGAAGTGGACGCGGTCGGCACTCTGCGCCTTCTGGACGCAATCCACGCCAGCGGCCTCAGCGAATTCATGCGATTCTACCAGGCGTCCACCTCCGAGCTTTACGGCAAAGTGCAGGAAATCCCGCAGAAGGAGACAACGCCGTTCTATCCCCGCTCGCCCTACGGTAATTCAGAGATTTGCGACAAGCAGGACGCATTAATGCGCTTGTTATTCAGCTGTCGCGAAGCTCTACGGCTACTGGATCGTGATCAACTACCGCGAAGCGTACAAGATGTTTGCCTGCAACGGGATTCTCTTCAATCACGAGAGCCCCAGACGCGGAGAGACCTTTGTGACTCGAAAAATCACACGTTCGGTCGCCAAAATCGCTCTTGGGCAACAGGAGGCGCTTGAACTTGGAAATTTGAACTCTAAGCGTGATTGGGGTCACGCGAAGGAATACGTGGAGGTATGCGAAGTTGCACAGCGCTTGCTCTGAGCTCAGAATGTTGTCTTTAGGCCATGTGGCGCATTCTTCAACACGAGAAGCCAGATGACTTTGTCATCGCCACCGGGAAATTCTACTCCGTCCGCCAATTCGTCGAATTTGCGTTTGCGGAAATTGGACAGCAGATCATGTGAGTTTGCTTGCCGCGTATACCGACCTCAAAGACGCACAAATTGCAGCTGGGAAGGTGAAGGAGTCGACGAGATTGGCAAAGAAGCGGATTCCGGAATCATCCGAGTGAAGGTCAATCCACGATTTTATCGTCCAACGGAGGTCGAAGAGCTGATCGGCGACGCGTCCAAAGCGAAGAAGATGTTGGGCTGGGAAGCGCAGATTCGAATTGAAGGATCTGGTGAAGGAGATGGTCGAATCGGATCTGGAACTGATGAAGTCCAATCCATTGGCTTAACGTTGTGGGAATGTTCTGCTCTGTATCGATTATTCAAGGATTTGGGCTTTCAAAACAATAACAGTAATAGTCAATTGCAAGATGAAAAAGAGTTAAAAAGCGAGTTAACCGCGAGTCGCCGTTGCTCGAGTGATTTAGACTATCGGTCTTGTTCGTGGACGATTCTCAAACAGCTCAATGTCAAGGGAGCTTTCCAGTCAGCTGATCCTACGTTGGATAGCAAGCATGACACTTCTCCTGTCCAGCGTCCGCATCCTAGAAGCCTTGGAACAACAATGATTGATGCATAGTTCCATCCACTCCTGAGCGTCTTCCGTGGATCTCAGAAGCCTGTGCCAACGTCTAGAAACACTAGAAGAAGCTCCAGCTTTTCCCGGACTCTAATCTCCCCCACCGTGTCAATCAATTCAAATTGTTAATGGATTAAACGAAAAATTCACCAAAAGCTTTACGCGAACACCAACAACGTCTTAAACTTTAACGACTCTCGTAGAAAGCAATAGAGTTTCGCTCCTCGCTCGCTTCTCAGAACATGGCTTTCTGAGATGTTCTCCCATTGAGCTGCGAACGGATAGAAGCGTCTGGCGTCGTTAACATCGTCTTCCGTGCATTCCTCAAACCCGAATTCGTCAAACAACCCCGAACCTGCAAAGGAGTCTTCGCAATAAACTGTTTTTCCGCTAATTTCTTCCGAATTCTCCTCCCTCCAGCTGCGGATCATTTCTTTGATGGTTGGGAAGCAGTTTCTAGGAAGGAGCATTTTGTTGAATTGCTCCTGTTTGATGAGATCCACGAGAAGATGCGTGGTTTGGTCTTCGATTTCAAAATCCTCCTCAATCTCCAAAAGTTGTAACGTGTTCTTCCGTGCCAGAGATGTCGCGATCTTCAGAACTTCGCCTGTGATCGCAGTCGCTAGCTGCAAGCAATAGCAGAACTGAATCGATTCAATGCATTTTCCTATTTCCTCGCTGATGTTTGAAGTCTCCAAAGCGAGAAGCACTGGCCTTCCTCGAACGGCCCTCACTACTTTCTGCAAACCTACCGTATCAGTGGAGTATTGCGGAAGGTCGGCTGAAATGATGAGTGAAGTGTAGCGGAAGTGCTTTCTGCTGGCCGTCTCCAGATCGATCGGTTTCTCTTCCCAGTTGAAATACGCCCCAGCGTTGTCGAGCCAAACGGGAAGTTGTCGGCCGTTGTCGACCCAAATGCCGTGCGTAAAGCCTTTTTCATAAGACGCAGAAGCGACTTTACCAAACGCTCCTGTAAGTTCACGACCCGTTAACAGCGGCCATTTTTGGAAGAAATAGGAAACAACGCCCTCGTAGAAGAGCGCAGGAACGACGTTCATCTTGCGGCACTTTCAGCTACAGCGGTGTTGGTCAGATCAGAAACAAAACGCGTTTATGCGATCGCAAACTAACATAAGCGATGCACAAAGTATGAAGCGACGTGTAGAGACCGTTCGCGCTGAATCTGATAGTGCGTATGCCATCCACGACTGATACTGAAGCTAGTTTTTTAGGAAGAAAGGCCGTGTGGAACTGATTTTGTTTGATGATATCCGCGAGTAGCTGCATGGTTTGCTCGTCAATTTCTACGTCTTTCGCAAGACTGCGTCTTTCTGAAACGACGTTACGATTTGCTCGCCGATGTTCGCCCAACTTGAGGCTCTCCAAAACAAGCCAAACTCTCAGATTCACCGTAAATATCGCTCATTACTTTCTGCAAAGCTATCAGTAGAGTATTTTTGTTGACTGATTAACTGCTGAGCTGATTGAGCTATGGCCAAAGTGCTCCCGGAGACGCAACAGTCCCGTTTTAGGCTTTTCGAGGCAAGCCTAGGGTGACAGACCAAGTCAGTTACGGTATGGTCATTCTGGTACTAACAAGAGTAAGAGCCTACTTAGAGTACCACTCTGCCCAAACTGCATGTTACGCGAATGTCCTGCAGCTTCCGCTGAAGTCTGAAGGAATCTCGTTTCGCAAAGATTTAGACACATTACAATAGCCACACAAAATACCCGCGCTGCTGCGCAAGCGCTGTCAGGAGCCAAACTCGCGATTGCCTCGCCATTGAAGCAAGCTGAAACCTGAAACTTCGACGACATTGAAAGGTAAACGTTTATCTTCATTTCGATCTAAAGGAAAGAATAACTTTTAACGACAATAGCGATAGGAAGCGCGATCATTCTCAGTCTCCTCGAAAAAGCCTTTTGCATTGAACCAGCTTTCCGTTTTGACATTCGCAGCGTTCACATTCCTCAACGCAAAAGGAACTTCAGCTGGCAATTCCACTCCATGCATCTTATCAATCATAACCACCGACGCGTGCCATCCATGATTTGGCTGTCGAGACTTGTCGTATTCTTCTTTCAGGCTCTTGTTGTTGCATTTCTGCAAGAAGACGATTGCTCTCCACTCCTCACCATTATTTGCGAGGAGAAGTTCCACCGACATCTCAGGTGTCATCGGGTTTGGCTCCTGTTTCCAGTATCTGATGTTCAGACGGTCTGCTGAGTAGTCATCGTAGATCAAGCCTTTGACCGGCCTTCATTTCGTATTTCTCTGACAAACGCCTCGCCGTTTCCTCCTCGACAATCACGTTTATTCCGCGTGGATTGAGGTCAAACGGAGTTTTCTTGCTTCGTAGCGCCTCATAAACGGTCGAAATGAAATCCAACGAGTAGGTGTTGTATACGGATCTAAAAAATTCAAATCGATCCGAAGTGCAGAAGGGAAGAAGCAGTTTTTCCAAATCTACGGACCACATTGAGGAAACCTGGTCTCCGAACTTAAGCGTTCGCAAGAAACGCGACTGCAGCATGCGAGCGAGAAGATCGATGAAGGGATTCCGGGCTTGCTCTGGCCAAACAACTGATTATCATTCCTTCGAAACGCGGCTGGAATCCTTCCAAGCAGCGCTGCAAATTTGCCATTGTCTCTTTGTCTTCCTGCTCTTCTGCAGAGAGATCAAAACAAAGTTTCATGGTTTGTCCGTAGAAACGGTGCGTAATCTGAGAGAGCAGATCAAAATCGCGATTTCTTACACTGAAGAACGTCCAGACGTCGACGTAGAAAGCAATGTTTTCCGGCATTTTTTCAACTTCCCGCTCATCTATCTCATTATCTTCCAAACGTCCATCGCTGCACAGCTGCCGTTTTGTCGTGTAGCAATTTTTGACCACGTAGAATACGCTGCCAGCACCTCTGAAGAAATCGCCCCACGTCCCTGCGAGCTGCGACAATTTCAGATGGTCGGCTGTGAATCGCTCGCATCCGGCGATTTGATCAATGACGTCGTGAACGATTTCAGGCGCCAGGAAAGCGAATGAGTTGTCCACTGCGGCGGCGCTCTCCATCCTGTAAGAGACGATGATTGTGGCTCTACGCGGCATGCCCTTTAAATGGTGAATTGCGCATTGCTTTTTGCGCTGAAGCAGTGCTTCCTCTTCTACTTTGTTACAGTTGATTAGATGAATGGTCGGTGGACAGTAATAGACCGAGAAACCGTTAACAGGGAACCTATGTTTACAGAACAAGCTGAGCAAGGTAAACGCGGTACGTGACAACTTGGCGCGGCCCACTTGGCGCCGGACAACCTGGCGCTGAATTATGCATTCGAAAGGTCAACTTGGCGCCGCCGACTTAGCGCTGAACAATCTAAGTTCGCAGTACGAAGTTTTAGGTTTCTAGAAGATTTGGGATACGGTACTGCAGGCTCCGAACGGTAGAAGAATCGAACTTCGAGTCAACGATGTTGGAAAGAACACCGACAGATGCGAACACGGCGACGTGATCGTCGACGTGAAGGACGCGCGCTACGCCGGCTATCGATTCTGCGGAGAGAAGGATGCGGGCGGAAAGACGCTCACGAGCACCGGAAATCACGTTGGAATCGTGCTGAGATCAGCGTGGGAATTGCATACTATGGATATCGATTACCGGATGCGTGAGTGTGGGTTACTGTAGTAGTGGAATGACGGTTTGTTCTTTAGTTTAAAGTGGAGAAATCTATGGCGTTTTGTAGCTTTGATATCTGCTCGTGGCAACCTTATGATTTAATAAATTTCGCATGTTCGGCTTTCATAATATTACAGTAGGTTTTCGCTTCTCTCCTGACGTAAACTTAACCTCAAAAAGCTTTGTTAGGCCTTTGTTAATTGCTAGATACCATCGTATTCAACGTCATTTAATGCAACTTACAATTGCTCGACCACATAGGACCTAATTCTAAGATAGGAGAACAACGAGGGAAACATTTGACGTTGTCTTTTTCCACTTTTTACCGCGAACGACTTTAGCGCAAAAGTAATTTCGCGGTAAAGTCGCGATGACAACCAAAGTCTTCTTCTCTCCATAATATCGTAGCTTGTGATATATACACTCAGAGACCATTTGAATTAACAACAAGGTCACACCAGACGTCGAAGTGGATCAAGCCAAAGTCTAGAACAAAGCCGCCAGTTAACCTCGTGAATTTTGTGCTCGCGCCGCTCGCGCAAAATTCTCTAGACAAACCCTGCGGCAGCTCCTAGGCCTAAGCCTAAGGCAGTTACAGCATGGTTAGCTCAAGACGAAGCCTAAAAACTGAGTTCAAAGTTCGCGGTAAAGTCGTGTCACGATTTAATTCTCATTGTAATAATTGAAAACCACCAAATCAGTCTGCGCCGCGTATTTGATGAATCCGGCGACTTTCTTGGGTGCAGCGGTGGATTCGAAGGCGTTGTGGACCTGAACGAAGAAGGCGAAGGAGAGAGGATGACAATCCCACGTCAACGACTCGCATCGCTTTGAAGTACAGAAGGCCAGGAGCTCCTCTTCCAGCTCCAGATCTCCGTTGATCCTCAGTTGCAGGTTCTTCAGATGCGGTGAGTTGAGTTGCGCGACGAGGAACGTTCGCAGAGGCTTCAACTCTTCTTGCGGGACCGGCTTTTCAAAGATGTGGTACGAGATTTCGATGTCGGTGAATAGCGGACGCAGTTCTGAGTAGAACCGCTCTCCGGAACCAAACCAACCACAAAGATTCTCCAGTTGAAGCTTTCCACTCAATTTCGGAGCTTTGTTCACCAAATTTTCCCATCGTCGCTGGTTATTCCAGTCACGCACGACAGTCTTGGTGAATCTTGTATCTTTAGGGACGTATTGCCGCTTGGTTCGAGCCTTGAGTCCCCAGATGCCCTTCAGGTCCACTAGAATCCTGTGGCCATCAAAAGGCTCGATTCCTGCCACGATGTCGTGGACGATGTCCGGCGAGAGGAACGCGAAGGAGTTGTCGAAGGCGGCAAAGTGATTCTCGCATTCCGCGTTGCTGAAGAGGCGGTCGGAGAGCCCCAGGAGGCGCCCTTCGTAGTCCTTCCAGCTGATCGTCTCTGTTTCGCGAAATTCCTGCAGGAAATCGTAGAAATCGGTCGCTTGGGTCACCTGTGCGGGGAGCGCGGTCATCGTCGAGGGAGTCGAGTGATCGGAGATCGATTCTGCTACGAGTAAATAGTTCATTTGCATCGCATCTCCTCGACTGAAAGCAATGCTTCCAGAGCATAACTAACAGAAACTTGTGAAATTGGTTCTCTCAACTGGATGTAAGCTCGGACACAACTCAGCGTGCGTTCTTTGTTGCAGAAAGCACTCCACACAGCGATTTTTAATCTTTCATTAAGCTGAGAATTTGGAGCGCTATTGGATATAACAGCGCAATTGAAATCGTTAAAACCAGCGCTTTATCGACGTAGCAAAGCCATGAGCTTTGATATCCTTTCTTTCAGTGCCCACACCTGTTTACGACTGCTTTGGCATTTAACACATCGCCTTAAAGTCGGCTAAGCCTTGAAGAAGCAGCTATTAACGGCATTTTAATATCCTCGGATGATCACGCGCTTTCCTTTTTTCATTTTCCACTTCTTTTTGTGAGAAAAGCTGTCACGATGTGTGGAAAAAGCAGTTTATTCCTGGAATTGTGGCTTTCAAACAATTATCAACTCGTGAACTCTGCTCTCCGGTAATTTCAGCGGCAACGGCGGCAACCCGGAAAGTACCAGCGGCTCCACTTTGCCCGCGCCTGAGACGCATTTGCGCATGTCCACGTTGAAGAGGATCACTGCTAGTCTGAATTGGACGCAAATCAGCTATAGCGAGCAGTCTAGACTGAGCCTACCCGTCAACAAGCTCAACGGTCATCCAGCAAACGGTCGTCAAACAGAAATGGAGCCACATGTTCTCGTTCACCATCGGAGCGACCCAGAAGTAGACCACAAGCTCTGTGATAGAGGCCATTGCCTGCACCCAGGCCTAAAAGTCAGGGTTGAAGCTACAGATGGTCATTGGTGATGCTCACCTGGAAGAAAAACTTGATGTCTTTGGCTTTCGCTTGAAGCAATCCGCTCTAAACGCCAATTAAGATGAATCATGTTCAAACAGAGCTACAATACCGTTTGCAGCTGTCGAATTTTGAGAAACGAGACAAAGTCAATCAGAGCAATAACCCCAACTACCGTAATACTCAGGTACAAATCGAGAAATTGGCCGATTACGCGGCCACATTCCGAGGCCACAAAGCCGAAGGTGAAGCTCCGGACGTCAAACTGCAGCGTGCAATCAGCTAAATCAACAAAATGCAACGTCCATACAGGCAAAAGGATGCTTACACCAGAAGTACGGTACTCCCTGTGCTATGGACACGGTCCAGACCATGGCTATAGCGACTGCGGTCACCGTTTTGCTGAAGATCGCCTCGTACTTGTAGGGAAAGTAGAGGTTCACGAATCGATTGATCGCGGTCAGGAGGTGCGAGAAGAGGGAAGCGTTCCAGAAGATCATCAGAACTTGACCGATACGACCGCCCGCATAGGTCGCGTGAAAGTGTACATCGCTGAAATCCCCAAAAATCATCAATTGACTCTGATTTGAGCCTACATGACAGTGATCGGACCAACAAAGACAGCAAACATGAACGAATTCCCGCATGTTGCGATCATTTGCGAGATGCAAATCGCTCCAAACGACTGACCAAACGGCTTGTGACGGACGACCGCGTAGATCACGTAGGCGTTTATTGCTACTCCGAGCATTCCGAGCTAAAACTCAAAAGTTTAGGCATAAAAAAGGCTGAATTTACCAGAATTATGAGACTAGCAGCTCGGAGTTGATCGCCATGGCTCGAGTCAAGCGGCATTACGGGGACGACGATGAGGCGTTAAACTAGATTTTACTGAAAAATGGAACAAAATTTCATTGCTTGTATAATGCTTGGGCACGAGCTAACGATCTAGCGTTACTGTAGCTCTAATGAACTGCACTAAACATAATCAAATTCAACGCTCAATCTTCAGAAGACCTCCAGCGAAGAACTGATCTCTCAAACTCGACTCAAGCGGTAGGCGTTCAATGAAATGAGCACCTCAAAGCGCTGGAAGATAATCCTCAAAAAATGAAAAATCTAAAAAGTTAATCTTTCCGTAAACAGCTCTTCGATGACACAAACGAGCGCGTTAATTGCGCTTAGTCTCTCTCTGTCATTGGCGTTGTCAGCTGCGCTAGAACGTGTCATTAGAGCGAGAGTTGACCTTGATTACACTGGGGATTTGTCATCGCGCCTACGTCTCTGAAGCTTAAAAACGCGCCATTTTGCCGCTCTTCGTTCCTTTGCACTTGTTTACCTTTAAAGTTACACCAAAAATCGAAGTCTCTGACGTCAACCGCTGATAAGCACCGGTGACCACACCTGATATAGGCCGCCAAACGCGATAAAACTCATTTTGACCTGCTCTGCGGTGCGTTGCTGTCATGTTAAACCGCTTTCTTCGTTTCATAATGGTAGAGTAGTGACCGATCGATTGTGCTAATTGCTGCATTTAGGTCCTATGCCTCCTAGGGCTTTGTGTGGTGGAGATCAACGGTCAGCATTGCTTCACTTCTGAATGTGAGTGCGCTTTAAAAGACGCGACTTACGGTAGTTTTTTCAGGTCGAACCCACGCCGACTGTCCGGAATCCTTCTGTGCGGCCACTTTTTATCGCAAATTCACGACGAGATGCTGGAAACGGAACGGTTATCAGAAAGCAGAGAAAAACAGCAATTTTGTCGTCTGAAATTTCTCCTCATTTTCCGAGAAATCCTTCAATTCGTTTAAATTTGCTTTTTTTCTTCAGTAGCAGCGAATGCCAACAGAAACCGTTGGCTTACGATTACAACCACCACCATAACGTGACAGTAATTTTGATGGCGGCAGTTGAAAGAAGCCTCGTTTAACACGGTTTCTGCGCATTTGAGTTAAAATGTTAAAACTCAACTCGTTTCCGCACAATTTATGTGAAAATAATGAAAAAAATTAATTTCAGTTTTTTCTACTTTTTACAACCCACTTTGCCCTTACTCGTGTGGCGCCTATTCCAACACCCATGATCTTCTATAATCGCCTGCCACTGTACTCCTTCAGCCCTCCACGACACTTCCTCAGTCCCTCACGGTGCCTACGGTGGGCGGCAAACTTCGGGCGCCCTCTCCTCGTTCACTTATGTGTTCTTGTCCCAGAGCCTCGATTCCATCCCTGCAGAATGTCCCTTGTACCGTAATAAAGAGAGTTTTTTGCATCGCGTATCTTCGCACAACCGACGCGAACCTCGCACATTGCAGACGGTTGTGATGCGATGCAAACTAGCTATTTAGTCTCGGAAAAACGCAATCTCCGATCACTCGATTCCCTCGACGATGACCGTGCTCCCCGCCCAGGTGACCGAAGCGATCGATTTCTTCGTTTTTCTGCAGGAATTCCGTCAAACAGAGACGATCAACTGGAAGGACTACGAAGAGCGCCTCCTGGGGCTCTCCGACCGCCTCTTCAGCAACGCGGAATGCGAGAATCATTTCGCCGCCTTCAACAACTCGTTCGCGTTCATCTCGCCGGACATCGTCCACGACATCGTGGAACGAATCGAGACCTACGATGAACTCAAGAATCTCGTTGATCTCAAAGGGAGTTGGGGACTCGAGGCGTCAGAACGCAGCAAACCCCTACAAGTCTTAGAGTTGTGTTCCGAAACTGTTATGAGTGAATGGAACGAGCGACGATGGGAAAAACTGGAGAAAAAAGCTCCGAAATTGAATGGAAAGCTTACGTTGGAGAATCTTTGCGGTTGGTTTGATTCCGGAGAGTGGTTCTACTCACAACTTCGTCCGCTGTTCACCGACATCGACATCTAGTACCACATTTTGGATGACCCGTTCACACAAGAGGAGTTGGAGCCTCTGCGAATGTTCCTCGTCGCGCAACTCAACTCGCCATATCTGAAAAACCTGAAACTGAAGATCAAAGGAGATCTGCAGCTGGAAGAGGAGCTCCTGGCCTTCTGTTCTTCAAAACGGTGCGAGTCGATGACGTGGGATTGTAATCCTCTCTCCGTCACCTTCTTCGTTCAGGTCCACAACGCCCTTCAAACCTCTGAAGGCCCGAGGAAGTTTGCCGGATTCATCGAATACTCGGCGCAGACGGAATTGGTGGACGCCTTGAAGCTCAAGCGGAAAACTCCCTCCTCTCACTTCAGAATCACTTCTACGGCGCTCTCAGAAGACCAGAAAGTTCTCGTAAAAACTGAAGATCGCCGTCCAGTATATTTAAGTAGACCACCCGCAGTCGACGTCTGCATTGAAATTGGAGAATTCCCCGATTTCGACGAGACGGCTCTGAGCAGCAACGAACATGCGGGAAATGGCGGTCCGGAAGAGGACGATGAAGAAGACTTTGACGATTATTGGGAAAGAGATGGATGTTATTGTGAGCTAGAAGAACTATCGGACGACAATTGGAGAGAAGAAGACTGTGAGGATTGCAAAGGGTGTATATTTTGTAAACTCAGTGAGTGCCAGTTATGTGGGTATTCTTGTGGACCCTGTACTGGTAACTGGTAACTACTAACACTGTGCAATATTTGGATAATTAGCTTTGTGGAGCAAATAAAATTTATCTTTACAATTTATTATACAAATTGTAAAACTAGAATAAAGGAGGGGCAAACGGCGGCCTTAGAATTAGGAGGTACGTGGCCGAGCAATTGCAAGTTGCATTAGTTGCACAGAATTGTGGCCCCGTTTGGCTGGGAAAAGCATAAAAATTGCTCTTTGCCGACGCTCGCGAAAACTTCAAAGTCGAAGTCGGCGGTATCCAGTGAAATTGAAAAGAAGATGGTAGTGCAGGCTTAGGAGGATTGGCGCTCATTTGTCGTGGACAACACCTTTTCAACCGCCGCCAACACTCCCTTCATATGCGTGCCAAGAGTTCCAAACCAATTGCACCTAAAAGCAACGCTGTGCAGTTTCTCACCGCGATGATCCTGCTAGGATTGATTCAGCGAGTCGGTACACGTGTAGGTGATTCGATTGTTTGTCGTTCGGGTGGACAGTGAGTGGCCGCGCAATTCAGTGTTGATTGAGTCTCCGCGTGGTGCGGTTGACCGTTGTTCCGAGCCAATTGGGTTGTGCGTTGGAGGCGCGGACAAAAGAACCAAAAGTCAAAGGACCCAGCTTTCATCACTTCAAAAGAGGCGAATGGTTGGCGGCGGAACTTCGCCTCGTTTGACCATGCTGACACGGTTTCAGCGCATTTGGTTTCAAATTACAAAACTCAATCCGTATCCGCACCATTTATCTAGGGGGAAGCACCAGTTTTTTTTAAATGATGACGTGAGAAATTCGGAAGAAATTCTAATCGATTTTTTGTAGCCGTCGCCGTGATTTTTGATGGTAAGTACAACGTACGAAGGTTGTGTTGCGACAAGCGCGACCAAAGCGCATGACGCAAGCAAGACGCTCTTGGACGGTTTTGTTGTAATGTAAAATGCTTTAGAAGCCATCGCCCAACGGCAGTCTTTGAATCTCAATAAATGTGATCGCGAGAGTTCTCTACTCCCCTCCGCTTTTTCGGTAAAAAAATGGCCAACACCCGCATTCAAAAGAGCGCAACGTTCTCGTCATATGCTTTTCTTTTGCACTAACAAAACACGAACTTCGCGCACATTACCGACTGTAATATGCGATGCATTATTCATTTCAATTTGCATTGCTTTCTGTCGAGAATATGCGATGCGAGGAAGCTATTTATGCTCGGCCAATACGATTCCCGATCATTCGACTTCCTCGACGATGACCGCGCTTCCCGTACAAGTGACCCAAGCGACTGAATTCTACGATTTCCTGCAGGAATTCCGTAAAACAGAGACGATCAGCTGGAAAGACTACGAAGAGCGCCTCCTGGGGCTCTCCGACCGCCTCTTCAGCAACGCGGAATGCGAGAATCACTTTGCCGCCTTCGACAACTCGTTCGCGTTCCTCTCGCCGGACATCGTCCACGACATCGTGGAACGAATCGAGACCTACGATGAACTCAAGAACCTCGTTGACCTCAGGGGGAACTGGGGACTCAAGGCTTCAAAAAGCAGCAAACCCCTACAAGTCTTAGAAAAAGCGCTGTGTTCCGAGACTGTCGTGCGTAAATGGCACAACAAGCGACAATGGGAAAATCTGGAGAAAAAATCTCCGAAATTGAGTGGAAAGCTTCAGCTGGAGAACCTTTGCGGTTGGATTGAGTCCGGAAAGCGGTTCTACTCACAACTTCGTCCGCTGTTCACCGACATCGACATCTCGTACCACCTTTTGGATGATCCGGCCACACAAGAAGAGTTGAAGCCTCTGCGAACGTTCCTCGTCGCTCAACTCAACTCTCCGCATCTGAAGAAGTTGGAATTGAGGATTAACGGAGATCTGGAGCTGGAAGAGGAGCTCCTGGCCTTCTGTACATCCAAACGATGCGAGTCGTTGAGGTGGGATTGTCAGCCTCTCTCCGTCGCCTTCTTCGTCCAGGTCCACAACGCCTTCGAATCCACCGCTGCGCCCAAGAAAGTCGCCGGATTCATCAAATACGCGGCGCAGACTGATTTGGTGGACGCCCTGAAGCTCAAGCGGAAACTCCCTCCTCTCACTTCAGAATCACTTCTACGGCGCTCTCAGAAGACGAGAAAGTTCTCATCACAACTGAACCTCGATATAGATGGCGTTTCAGTAGACCGACCGCAGTGGACGTCTGCATTGAAACTGGAGAATTCCCTGATTTCGACGACTCGGAGGATGTGAGCAGCAACGAACTTCCAGGAAATGACGTCCCGGAAGAGGACGACGAAGATTACGATTATGAAGATTATGAGGAGGACGATTATTGGTATATTTATGGCTGTAAAGACGACGGGAGATGTAAGCTAGAAAAATTATCGCTCGACAATTGGGAAAAAGGAGATTGCGAGAATTGCAGGGGTTGTATGTACTGCAATGAATATCATTGTGATAGCTGTGACTACGGCCTTTGCTGTCCAAATAGATGTGATGAATACGATATTTAATTTTTTAAATAAATTTTCTGTCGGATAAAGATACAAAGCACTATTCCCTTCACAAGGTTGAACCTCTTCTAGAGGCGTAATCCAGAAGAGAGTCTTTGTTCGTCAGCTGACAGCGGTCAATCAAGTTCTCTCCTTGAAATCAGCCCCGTTCTCAAGGTCGTTTCTGGATTGTTCCATAGTTCTCTGAGCCTAAAGGGAAGAGACAGTTCAAGTTGAGCTTAATAGACCGGACACGTGATCTGAGAGGTGGATCGATCCTGCTACCCTCTTTGTGCCTTCTCGCGCTCTGTTATATCTGCCCGGATCACTAACCGAGATTCCTAGCCGTTCCATAGCAGGTCCAAGTAAAGATGAAGTAGCATGACTTCTTTGAGGTCGAATCTAATTCTTCGTGGTGTCCAAACTTGGAGTCTTTGTCATTTCTGTCCCTGCGAGCCTGTGAGCTCCTTGCTTGCGTTGATTTCTCATTTCTTTGCTCTCTTTGCTCGCCATTTCAATCAAGCAGATGCTGACTGCTGGTTTCTTTCCGTTTGCGGTCGGGTTGCTGGGCATTTTATCGGTTTACCAGCTTTCTTCGAGCTATTCCAAGCTCGCTCTTTGCGGCCTTCCACTTGTCCACTTTTCTTCGGTAACATATGGGACTTTGGCTGCGTTCGTACATCGCGTCCTCCCTTGCAGGATCCGTCCACCGGTCTTCTTGGTACCATCCGCATCAGCAAGTTTGTTCTTCAGCTGCTCCATGCAGCTCAACTTGGCTGACCATCCATTGCCAATGACATCCATAACATGGCGCTCCTTGAGCACATAGCATCGTCCATGCATGCGTTCCATCGGTCTTCTTCGTGATCACACTGATATCGGCACCAGTATCTACCAGAAACTTTGTAGGCCGTAGATTGACCTCCATGACGGCGTAACATCGGTTACCAGCCTTATTTCATAAATTTTATGCATTCAAGATTTTAGGTAATTTGGTCAAAACATGCATTTAAAGGAGCGCAACGGTCCCACCGCGAGTTACAGTCCTTTCGCATTGCATTTCTGCACACAACCAACACATTGCTTTCAGTCGAGGAGATGCGATGCGAATAAGCTGTTTACTCGTAGCAGAATCGACCTCCGATCACTCGACTCCCTCAACGATGACCGCACTCCCCGCCAGGTGACCCAAGCGACCGATTTCTACGATTTCCTGCAGGAATTCGCGTAAACAGAGACGATCAGCTGGGAGAACTACGAAGAGCGCCTCCTGGGCTCTCCGACCGCCTCTTCAGCAACGCGGAATGCGAGAATCACTTTGCCGCCTTCGACAACTCGTTCGCGTTCCTCTCGCCGGACATCGTCTATGACATCGTGGAATGTATCGAACCCTTTGATGGCCACAGGATTCTAGTGGACCTGAAGGGCATCTGGGGACTCAAGGCTCGAACCAAGCGGCAATACGTCCCTAAAGATACAAGATTCACCAAGACTGTAGTGGGGAATGGAACGAGCGACGATGGGAAAAACTGGAGAAAAAAGCTCCGAAATTGAATGGAAAGCTTACGTTGGAGAATCTTTGCAAGTGGAGCGGTTCCGGAAAATGGTTCTACCGAAATCTCCGTCCTTTATTCACCGACATCAGCATCTCCTACCACATCTTTGAAAAGCCGGTCCCGCAAGAAGAGTTGAAGCCTCTGCGAACGTTCCTCGTCACTCAACTAAACTCGCCGCATCTGAAGAAGTTGGCATTGAGGATCAACGGAGATCTGCAGATGGAAGAGGAGCTTCTGGCCTTCTGTACTTCAAAACGATGCGAGTCGTTGACGTGGGATTGTCAGCCTCTCTCCGTCGCCTTCTTCGGTCAGGTCCACAACGCCTTCGAATCCACCGCTGCGCCCAAGAAAGTCGCCGGATTCATCAAATACTCGGCGCAGACGGATTTGGCGGACGCCCTGAAGCTCAAGCGGAAATCTCCCTCCTCTCACTTCAGAATCACTTCTTCGGTGCTCTCAGAAGACGAGAAAGTTCTCATCACAACTGAACATCGATGTAGATGGTATTCAAAGCCTACAGCAGTCGACGTCTGCATTGAAACTGGAGAATTCCCTGATTTCGACGACTCGGAGGCTGTGAGCAGCAACGAACTTCCAGGAGGGAATGACGGCCCGCAAGAGGACGATGAAGATTATGACGAACAAGAATATTGGGAAGATTGTGGATGTGAAAACGACATAGGCAAATGTGAGCTAGAAGAATTATCGCGCGACAATTGGGAAGAAGAAGACTGTGAAGATTGCAGGGGCTGTACGTTCTGCAAAGGCTATAGTTGTGGCAGCTGCGGCTATTTTGTTCAGTGTCAGCATTGCCCTGGTCACTAGTAATTTTGCTAATAATTTTGCTAAGTTCTGTCCTTGAAATCAGCCAACTGGACCAATTGTAGCTCCTCTAATAGCTAATAGCTCCTGTAGCTAATAAATTGCGTGGAAGTTTTTGGTTTTATTTTTGTGTCGCATAGAGTATGCTATGGTGAGTGTGACAACGCTTCTCGAAGCAACTTGTCAACTGAAGTATGGCAACATGGCGCCGGTTTGCAGTTTTTGTGAACGCTGCAACTGTTCATAGTAACAATCGTTCGTGTTGGATATTTGTGCGTCCTGGACAAACATTTGTTTGACAAACAAACAAACAATTGGACAAACAAACCAAGTGTAGCGCCTCGCTGCCTTCTCAGAACATGAATAGCTGAGAGGTTTCATTGCATTTAGTCAACTGGCCACATTCAACCGAAGCAGGACATCTTGGCGCCGCCGACTTGGTGCTGGACACGAAGCAGGATGATTGGGCACCGCAGGGTTTGCCTAGTGAATTTTTAAACAAAAAGCACGCTAAGCTCAGCTTAGGCTGACTGCCTCAGGCTTTTAGTCCAGTTTTTTGACTTGCGGGCTTCGTAGGGCGCAGACAGCTATGTATCGGGTTGCACACCTCAAATCACTTTGTCCTCCAATGCAGACAAGTACATTTGGTCAGGCGCCCAATCGTCCGGTCGCCCAATCGTCACGGACCGTGCTGGACAACCGGACGCCAAGAATTCGGTACCTGGTTAACTTTCTGGTCTATTCGTAGAGCGCTTTCGTTTCGTTCTTGGCTAACCATATCGTAACTGCCGTAAGCTTAGGCTGACTGCCTTAGTGGGTTAGCCTAGTTTTTGGCTGACCAGGCTTCGTAGAGCAACTTTTGGACGCGTTTAACTGTTAGCACCAAAAAATTCAAATTCAAATTCCAAAGTACCAAATTACCAAATTCAATGGGCGCTAATATGTCCTGGCGTCAAGTTGTTCTCGCGCTAGGCGGCGATTGTACGTTTCGGTTGAGAGAATCGCGCAAATCGTATAGCGGAATCCTCAACACCTTTAACAAGGGTTAACTTCTATGACGTCCTGTGTCTGTCTATGTGTCCTGAAGTTCTCAGATTGCACGCTTCGGGCGAACGTGTTATGATCGCACTGCATCTGGCTGCATTGCTTTCACCGCATTTGAGCGCATATAAGTGGTTTTCACTTTGGTTTCGTCGTTACCGTCTCTTGCTAATCGCGTCATGAACTCCGTTCCTTGTCTCTTCTACAAAAGCGTCTTTTCCAGTTTCTTCTTCGAGGAGCCTCTGTCAGCTTGCCGCAATCTTCAAGGCCTCTTTGGCTGCGCCGCTTCCGATTCCTACGAAAACTGGCTTCGGCTCAGCGTTCGCGTGAACAATGACAGCGTGACGAGAGAAAAGTATTCGAACATTCAAGGCCAACTGGTCGGCGTCGAGAAGATCAACCGAAGGCGCCTCTGCTACATTGGAGTTGAAATCGGAGCCAACGAGCAGGAATACTCACCGGATCCAGCGTTCTCGCAGAAACTCGCAAACGCTACACGTCGGAATCCCGTTATTCTGATTTTGAACTCGCGGATCATCAGCGCGGAAATGGAGAAATGCGTCAAGGCGATTCCGGTCGTTTTTGAATTGCAACTGAACGTTGAGCTCACAGCCGAGGTTCTGAGAATCGTGCAATCGTTCGCGCAAAAGAAGACTTTGAATTACATCTACTTTGAAGCGCAGCTGGAAGAACAAACCTCGCAGCTGATTTTAGAGCTCCTCAAACAGAAGCAGCTGCACACGATGAGCTTTAAATACTGCTTCAAGACCATCAAGGAGATCTTTGCGAGTTGGAGGGAGCATGCAGAAGAAATGATTGGGAATGAGGTTTATTGCATGGACAATCCTGAAGATTTGCTGCAGATTGTGAGTGACGAGTTTGGGTTTGAGGAATGCACTGCAGAGGACGAGAACTACGTCAGACGATTCTATCCGTTTGCAGCCCAAGGCCTAAAGATTCAAAGTGTGCTGAAATGCGGTGAAGGAAGAGCGATTTACTGCTTGTTTGGGAAGCAGTTCAAACAAGCGACTCTGTTCCTGTTCACTTAGATCAGTTGTGGATACGAAAAATGTTTTTGATTGATTTGTGAATAAACTTGTTGAATAAAATGTTTAGCTAATCACGGAGTCATATTCTAGAGATTAACACTTGCACCTGTTTCCACGCGCATTCAATGAGTAATCTGGAGTTGACCTTGCGCTGCTCACAAAGCCACTAACTTCGTTACTAAATGTTTCAGTTCCAAGTTTTGAGTTGTTGGTGGTTCTTAATTAGTCAACTGGGATCGAAAGTATTCGAAAGTTAAAAAATGAAATTAAATCACAATTGCAAACGCAACTTCAATTTTTGCAACTTTTGCAATTTAAGGCCTACAGAACAGAAACCTATCGCGAGCCTTTTAACAATGATGTTGCTAAAGTCGGACAGACTACGAGGGGCAGGTATAAACTGGGTCCCGGTCCCGGATGCTACCTAAAAGCAAGAAATTCACTCAGTAGTTCACTTTCACAAGCATTTCATGTTAAAAAAACAAGGGTAAAAGACTCTGGCAGTTAGCCAATGCTTAGTTATCGCCATGCAATGGTGTTTCTTAAATTTCTTTCTTCTCATGATTTTACTGACTGAAAATGCCGTCAATTTGAATAATTTTCAACTGAGATAGCCGGGGCTATCTTCATACCCACCCATCTAGGATCAAGTGCGGAACCGGCGACGGGCAACATGCTTGGAAAACGTTAATTTTGACGCGAATTGTAATATCCCTTTTACCCGCACGTGCTCGCGAGGCTCGCGAAGTGCAACTAGTGCAACTAGCAGGTGTAGGCCAAAGTGGTGATTTCAATTATTGCGTCTGGGCGTTTTTCTCGCTCAACTGAGGTGATTTAAAACGATGACGCTTGAGCGGACGTCCGTCACAAATGGCGATTTTTTGAAAGTGCGTGCACTGTATGTTTGAAGTCTCTTCAGGACGTCCGCAGCGTTGAGTTTAAAGTTCTGCTACAAAATTCGATTTGTTCGTGAAAATTCCTTCTTCTTACCTTCCACCAAAGGTTGTAGTCGTGACGATCGAGTGACGATCTGTTAACGCCAAGTTTCAAAACAGATTTGTGCTTGGTCCGCGGTGGTTTGTCCACGAAGCAAGCCTGTTTTGACGCATTTTGAATTGTCAAAAGTAAAAATACGCAAATTAACAGGAATAATAGCGTCTTGTTTGTTACTCCGTGTGATTTAACTGGAAAATTAGTCATTCCAATGGGGATCTTATTCAATTGTGTTGTTTGCTTTTGACCGTTTGTAGGGGAAGCGAGAACAAAACAGCCGCTAAACTAGACAAACATGCCAGTTGTGACGCTCCGTTGCGTCGGATAATTGATCCCGTGTGTTTTTTTAATTGTGGCTTGATTTTGGAATGTTCCGGGATGATAATCAACCCTGAAGTCAGTATTCAAAATTCCAGGAGTTCACTCATCACTGCCATGTGAACTATTGCATGCAGCAGGGGTTGAACTTCAATTTATGGTCAGTAATTTGGTCATCTGTCAGAGCTTTTGCTTGTTCAACATCGTGGCCGTGCCAGGGCGTCACAGGCATGAAACATTCTTATTCTGTGCGCCGATCATTGATTTGCTGAAATGTCTTGGCGCCAAAGCGCTCGCATTAGGAGTTTCGGTTAATATTGAGGAATTTGTCTTTGTGCAACACGCACATCAACGCACGCAACATTCCAGTTGTCCGTTGGACTTTGTGCGAGCACGAAACGCCTGATTGTTGAGCCTTTGCATCCGTGATTCAAACGATGTGAAACGCCTCGTTAAGGCGGAAATTCGATTTTTCCATTTCATTGCTTCCGACTTCAAAAGCGCGTCACGCGTTTCCGCGCCGATTCATAACGGAATTACCGATTTGACACAGGTTCAACACCCACTTTTCTGCATTAAAAATGGCGGGAATTGCATTAACGCAAATGGTCTTCAGATCGTGTTCTCAATCTCACAATTCTCGAACTCAACGAAATTTCGTTGATCACAGATCGTTGTGTTCACGCTGTGTTTGCCAACATGAAAAGTCGTTCTTGGGATGAGGTCACCTGCGACAAACACGCAATGTTGTTGGCGCTTTTAAGCAAAGTCTGAAAGGACATTCTCCATTTATGTAGAGTTCAGCCGATCTGCGCGGTTTATCTGCGTCTGTTCGAACTGGATGCTGAGGTCAACTGCGTCAGTTCAAACATGATTCCGCCCCCAAATCAAAACAAGTGACCTTAGCCAATCTATTTTTAGTCCCAAAGTGAATTAAACTTGCAGTTTGCGTCTTGCAGCTGTGAGTTACGGCGGCGTAAGCGATTAATTGTGCGTAGACGAGTTCGAGTGAGCGGTTCTGTGTCTGACGATCGATACTTCTGTAACGTCGGACTATGGTTAGCCCTTTTATTGCTATTTTAAGTCGAACACAGCTTCTATATAACCTCAGCGTGACGTTGTTTTTTTCCACTTTGCAGGACCTATTTAAACTTTATTTTCTCTATATTTGATCCACAAAGCTAATTATCCCAATATTGCATAGCTACCAGCCACGATTACAGTGTCTACAAGGCGAGTCAAATACCGAGCAATTAGTGCATTTACAAAATTTACACCCACCGCATTCCTCACAGTCTTCTTTGTGCCAATTGTCGTGCGATAGTTCTTCTAGCTCACAATAACATCCATCTCTTTCCCAATAATCGTCATAATCTTCTTCGTCGTCCTCTTCCGGGCCGTCATTTCCCTCATGTTCGTTGTTGCTCAGAGCTTCCGATTCGTCGAAATCAGCGAATTCTCCAGATTCGTGGAAATCGGGGAATTTCCCAAATTCAATGCAGACGTCCACTGCGGTCGGTCTACTTGAATACCATCCACATCGAGGACTCGTTGTGATGAGGATGTTCTGGTCTTCTGAGAACCCCAAAGGAGTGATTCCGAAGTGAGAGGAGGGAGTTTTCCGCTTGAGCTTCAGGGCGTCCACCAAATCAGTCTGCGCCGAGTATTTGATGAATCCGGCGACTTTCTTGCGCGTACTAGTTGATTCGAAGACGTTTTGGACCTGAACGAAGAAGGCGACGGAGAAAGGATGACAATCCCACGTCAACGACTCGCATCGTTCTGAAGTGCAGAAGGCCAGGAGCTCCTCTTCCAGCTGCAGATCTCCGTTGATCCTCAGTTTCAGGCTCTTCAGATATGGCGAGTGAAGTTGCGCGACGAGGAACGTTCGCAGAGGCTCCATCTCCTCTTGCGGGACCGGCTTTCCCAAGATGTGGTACGAGATGTCGATGTCAGTGAATAGCGGACGAAGTTGTGAGTAGAACCGCTTTCCGGAATCAAACCAACCGCAAAGGTTCTCCAGTTGAAGCTTTCCACTCAACTCTGGAGCTTTTTTCTTCAGATTTTCCCATTGTCGCTTGTTGTGCCATTCACTTATAACAGTCTTGGTGAATCTTGTATTTACAGGAACTTTGTGCAGCTGAGTCTGAGCCTCGCCTCCCCAACTCCCTTTGAGATCAACGAGGTTCCTGAGTTCATCGTAGGTCTCGATTCGTTCCACGATGTCGTGGACGATGTCCGGCGAGAGGAACGCGAAGGAGTTGTCGAAGGCGGCAAAGTGATTCTCGCATTCCGCGTTGCTGAAGAGGCGGTCGGAGAGCCCCAGGAGGCGCTCTTCGTAGTTCTCCCAGCTGATCGTCTTTCTTTTACGGAATTCCTGCAGGAAATCGTAGAATTCAGTCGCTTGGGTCACCTGGGCGGGGAGCGCGGTCATCGTCGAAGGAGTCGAATGAAGAGAGATTGATTGTGTCGAGAGTAAATAGTTCATTCGCATCGCATCTCCTCGACTGAAAGCAATGCTTTGCGAGCATCACTGCGGTTCTGTGCTTCCATCACCATAGTTCGTGACCATCGATGCTTCTGTAACCGGCTTATGGTTGCCCCTTTTTTTGCTATTTTAACTTTAATCAAATTGACCTTCCAATATCACAAAAACTGCTGTTTCGGAGGTTAAGCAGGTGTTCAGGCTTGTTTCGAAGAACCAAAGCCTAGTCTGGCGGTATAGATATGCTTGGGCAAATCTGTGAAATCAACTTTGTTTGCTAAACTGTAGGACATCAAAGACCTTGCAGATGTGTTTACAACTCCAAAATGGGGCCGTTTAAGTTAATTTGCGTGTACTTGTTAGACGCGCCTATTAGCAGCGGCGCAAATGTTTGTTATCTCGACCGTGCGCGACGCTCCTTTCGTTTCAGATTTGAAAATGGAGTTTGACGGTCAGAAGGCTTCCTACATTGTCATTTCTGTATGCCAATCTCTTCTCATAGCCGCTTTAATTCTCGTTTTTTAGCTCGGAATCGTCGGCTTTACACTGAACTGCAACCTCGCCTATGCAGTCAAGAAGTCGCCGTCGTTCGGCTACGCTTTCGGAACGCTGATGTTCTCGCAGATGATCGCGAATATCGGGAATTTGCTGATTTCTGTCTTCTTTCTCGCATTGCTCACTCTAATGTACGTCAAACTAACGAGTAATGCTCCTAAAATGACGGTTTAGACAGCCAGAATGGCACGACACCTACTGGGGCCGGAGATCAGGTCAACTGTTGGTCTTCTTCTTCTATGCATCCACTTTGACCCACTTCCTCGCTGCCGTGAATCGCGCTTTGGTCATCAATTTTCCGATTAAAGCTTCGCGATTCTACAATGAACCTCACGTGACGAAGATCTCCCTGGTGGTAATTTGGTTGCTCGCATTTGGAATGACCGCGGTTTATGCCTTTCGTAAGTTGGTTAAACCTGCCACCAGCAGCTGTAGGAGGGGCTTATCCATTTCAGCTGTCTGCTCAATGTCCTTCGATCCTACCGTATTCCTGCTCTCCTACGCAAACTCCTCGTGTGGCTACATCACTGAGCACTACGTCGACATTGGAATCTCCATGACCGTCGTCTCGCTTATCGTCGTGATCGATGCGATCTCGTTCTGTAGTCTCCGTCGACTCCACACGGTCAGTCCGCGGAGAAGGAGCCGCGAGATTCGGTTCTTCACTCAAGTACGTCCAGTCTCTATGTGTCTCCCTGTACTACTGGAGGTTTAGGCCTGCATTCAAAGTGGTGTCCTCGTGCTGACAACCATGTGCTTCTTCTATTTGTACGCGTTGATCGACAATCCGTGGTACGTCTTCATGATGACCATATTCGTGTGGGAGCTCGCTCACTGTCTTGATGGGTAAGTCTAGCAATTGCCATCCAGCGCTCTTATCTCAGTTGTTTAGACTTGTAGTTCTGCTGTTCAACAGCGAAGTGAGGAAGATTCTACGACGGATTTGGATCAGAAGCGACGCGCGCGTCACCGTTGGTCCGGCTTCGATTGCGTTCAGCAATCCCAGCCGGCACCCCAGTTAGAGCACTGTTTGATTTATGTGAAACTATCAAATAAATCTACGTTTTAAGCGCGTGTTCTAGCAATTGACCTAATCAAATTTTGACTTTGCGCATAGTCATTTTCTTTGTTTTCCTGATCGGTCATGGGTTGGACTATGTTAGTTGATCAAACCCGGAAATTCCGGGTTGCCCGACAATCGTGTAAAACAAGCAACTACATGCCAACCAGAACAATGAATTTATGCTTGTATTTTGAGAGCTGCCCTTGCCTGGTATGACTAACAGCTTGAATACGACGGCACTGAGCTACCAATACGTGCGCTTTACTCCCATCCGAAAGCGTTCTAAGGTCACGTTTACACAGATGAACCAAAAAGCTAATCTAAGACTATGACGTCTCTCTCCAAACGCCCAATTTACCGAAAGTGATTTGCCTTAATTGAAGAGCAGCTGCCGTAGTCGCATCGTAGTGTAGGAGGAGCTGCCTTCACGACTCATTTCTCATTCTTTCGAATATTCGTAGCCTGGTGAGGTCATGGAGTTTGACAACTTGAAGGGAGCTATCATTATCATCTCTGTAAGCTCATCCGCCATCATCGACGATGGCAAAATCAGTTTTTAGATTGGGATCATTGGCTTCATCGTCAATGCGAATCTCGCCTACGTGGTCAGAAGGTCTTCTTCCTTTGGTTATGCCTTCGGCACGCTGCTCTTCTCTCAGATTGTCGCAAATTCAGCCAATTTACTCATTTTTGTGCTTTTAATTGGGATAATGTCCCTGATGTAGGTCCCTCAAAGTGATTAACTTTACTGGAAATGAGAGTTTAGAGAGCCAGAATTGCATTCCACATACTGGGGCAAACGCACCGGTCAGGTCATGGTGTTCCTCTGGTATGGATCCATATTCACTCACCTGCTGGCTGCGGTCAATCGCGCGCTGGTCATTAATTTCCCAATGAAAGCGCTTGAATTCTACAGAGAAGCGAGGGCTACCAAGTGGATGCTGGTGGTGATGTGGATTCTGGCGGTTGGCGCCGCTTCTGTGTACACGTTCGGTGAGTTTTAGCCTCAATTTGACCTAAATGGTAGGCTATTGGAGCTCAGCTCTCATCTGTCAAGGTCCAACGGACTGTTTGAACGTTTTCAACAGCTGCATACTGACAATGAGTTCCCGGACCGAGTTTTTCCTGATTTCAGAGAATTGCTCGATACGGTTCGATCCAACGTTCCTCGTCTTCCACTACTCGGACAGCACGTGTGGCTACATAACCGAGCACTATGTCGACTTTGGAATCTCCGTTTCCACCGTCTCCCTCATCGTGCTCCTCGATTTGATCTCCTTCTGCGGTCTCCGCCAACTTCCAACGCTCAACAAGCGGAGGAGAAGACGCGAAATTCGATTCTTCACTCAAGTAAAAGCCACAATTACCACAACAGCCTCAATGCAGAGCAATTCAGGCTTGTATGCAAAGCTCGCTCGTCCTCCTCTCCACCATCTTCTTCTTCATTCTGGACGATTTGAGCCCGAATCCGTGGTATCACTTCTGGACGTGCACTTTCGGTTGGGAGTTGGTTCACATCTTCGACGGGTGGGCAAAGATCGCCCTCATCGTATCATTTAAAATGACGATTTTAGGCTAATTATTGTGATTTTTAACAGCGAAGTGCGGAAGCTTCTACGCATCACGTGGTTGGGGAACCGAACTCTGCATTTAGTGAAGATTACACCGCTCGGCTAGAGTTCAATAAATTGGATTCAATCACGTTTGAGCAGGTGCTTGCATAGTACATGGTCGTTTTAGTGAGTGCAACGAGTTCAACGACGTGGATGCTAACAACGTGACCAGCGAATAGCGAAGAATTGAGATAAAAGCTTCAAATAAAGCTCCACTGAAGCAGTTCATTGTTCCCAGAGCCCAAGAGATCCCGCTGCGGCCTTCAAATCAAATGCACACAACAACAAAACACGCACTAAATCTACCCCTCTAGGTCAAAGCTCCTTTGAAACCGGTCAAATTCACAAAACACCCCAGGCTCACTCAACAATAACACACGCACTAATACTGAGAATCTCAAATTTTTATCAAAGAAAGGCCAAAACGTTGTTTGGGTCCTCGGCATGGACGTTTGTTTTCTTTGTCTGCGCAGTTACGATTATTTTCGTTCCCAAAGGCGCTATTCCCACGACAGGAGTGGAGTACACGCAAACCCTGAATTCCTTGAACCACATGCTAACCGGTCTGTGTATGTTTGTGTTCCCACACACAGCGGGTCAACTCGTATAAATTGGGTTCGGCTCTCGGAAGCTGTTCACTCAAGCGCCAGCTGCTTCTAATGGCAATCAGGCTTCTTTGTTTCGGTCGGTTGGATTTTGGTCTTTATAGATGCCATGGGGGACATTTAAGCCTTCCTCCTATATACCGTTAGTTACAATGACGTGCTTGAGTTGTCCATAAATCAGTTAAATTTAATTTGCTTACAAGGCGCGCCCAACGCACTCCACTCGTAACCAATTACTCCATGTGGACTGTAAAGCATAAATAACTCGAGCTGTTGTGGACCTCACTTCCTTCTTCTACCTATTTGACGTTCCGATCCTTGGTCTCCGAATATTTCAGAATGTTGCGTGTTGAATTTCAGCTACAAAAGAGTGGACTTTGGTGTTTGGTTAATGAGCGCCCAAGGCCGTTGACCTCTAAGGTGTCTGCGCAAATAACGCGTGTGAGTTTTTTGTTGGATACCGTAGATTACTGCTTGGGAGGTCCTCTCGGAGTTGGGAGTTCTCTCCGGGTGTCACCATGAACCTTTCAGTTGGTGTTCTATCGGATAGACAGACAATTGACTATTGTCTTGTGCCGTACTCGATTGAAACAAAGATCATCGCTCTCAATGACTAATCGTGTCATTATCATGTCGCTGATTGAAGTCGTGGGAGAACAGTAAAGTCGTAGATCTCCTTTTCCCAACGCCCTAGCGCCCTTTTCTGGCGACCGGTCGCTTCACCTTCGCCTTCTCGATCTAAATTGCTCAGTACTATTTTTGGGCTTTTAAAAAATGGGTTATTGTGACATTTTAGCTCACAATGTACGCAACTTCAATTCTTTTGAATGCAACCTTTCTCACCTATTTTACTCACAACAATAGTTTTATATAGTCCATATGACGCACGACATACGAGCGTCACGTACGAGCGTAAATTTAAATACAAATGTAAACTTAAAAGGGGATTTGATCACGCAAAAGCAGTTATTGGTCTTTGTCGTCACGTTTCGTATCGTATCTTTTCTTCTATCGTATCTTCTATGTCGTATCTTTTGGTTAGCGCGTCAAGTGGGTGTGAATTCTCGTCCTAAATTCAGCGGAAAAACTGCTATAATTACATAAAATCACTGAATAACGTCTGCATAGACTAATTTTCACCTGTTCACGTTCTGCTCTATGTGATGCTGTTTCCATTTCGCACCCTTGAAGCTTGAGAACCAGACACGTTCCCAGTGGAAGTTCCAATTTGATCGTTTCCAGTGAAAACATGTTTATTTAACCCTTTCTTCTCATTTGGACCGCCAGACGCAAAGGCGTGGGACTGTTTTAGTCGGGTGTTTTGGTTGGTGCATGTAGCTAGAGTTTCTAGTGGTCGTTGGGGTGCAATGCGGTAGATTTAGCCAGCCCCAAATCAAGACAATTTTGATGTTTCTGAGATCTCTTATTTTTCATTGATCGTAAAGAAAGCTTCTGAGAAACTTCTAAATTGTCTCCTTGTAAGCTCCTCTCTTTTGTTTCAAAATTGTAAATGCTGGATAACATCATAGCAAAAATAGAGTTTTAAATTCAGGATGCGCGCTGTTAACATCAAACGCTGTACTTTTAACAAAACATAAGCGTCCTTTACAGTATGATCTTAAAAAATGTGACGATCGAGACGTACCCGGATGTTTGTTTGCCGCCTCCATTGACTCCGGTGATCTGTGATAGTAGTTGACACTTTAAAATACCATCAACTTCCCGGGAATCAGCGTATTCCTAACTCCCAGAGCTTCTGGATTACGTCAGAACTCGTGTTCAAGCCACGCTATTTTGTGCCTGAACTGATTTTCGCCCTTTCTTGGCTGCATGACCGAACAATAGTCACAATTAAGGATGCAAAAAGTGTTTCAAATCTCGCTCTCGTGTGTACGCGTGATCGGAGGACAAAGGACGTGTGCCGTGACACTCCGCCTTAGCTAGAGCTATTTAAGATTCAGTTTCAGGTCGACTTCATTTGCCGCTAAAATGGAATTCGACAGTACGAAGGCTGCACTCATGACCATGACAGTAAGAGTGTCGTTTGATTGACTTCTCTGGCAAAATTGTCATTTCAGGTTGGAGTGATCGGTCTCCTCATCAACTTCAATGTCGCCTACGCGGTCAAGAAATGCCGCTGTTTCGGCTACGCCTTTGGAACGCTCTGCTTCTCTCAATCACTGGCGAACATTGCGAATTGCTGTGTGTTCGTCTTCTTCACCGCTGGAATCACTTTTGCGTAAGTTTAATCAAAGCAGAACCAATTGGCGCCAAGAATTTGATATCTGACTAATTGGGTGCATGGTCATAACGCGCATAAGCTTCATTCTTAGTAACTGCCTTAGGCTCACATTTTGAAGTCCAATTCAGCCAATTTGGGCCTTTTGTAGTCGAACTGCCGGGAATTCAGTCCAATACTCAATATTCCAGCAATCCCTCATTCCACGCCACCTACCTCGGCCGCCGTTCCGGCCAACTCCTCATCTTCTTCTGGGAGGTTTCCATCTTCAGTCACCTCTTCATCTCCATCAACCGCGCGATCGCGGTCATCTTGCCGACCCGATACAACGCCATCTTCAGCGATAACAGAGTTACAAACGTCATCGTTGGGATTATCTGGTTCATCGCTGCTGCTCAGGCGTTTCCATACTCGTTTCGTAAGCTCCAATTGTCCGCAAAAACACTCAAAACTCCGTTTTAGCAAAATGCTCGATGCTGTTCGATCCGGATGTCTTCACCTACGAGTACTCGTCGAGCACCTGCGGGATACTCGTGGAACAGATCGGCGATCTCTACGTCTCTATCGTCGTTGTGGCGATTATCGGAATCCTGGACATCACCTCGTTCCTACGGCTTCGTAAGCTGCTCGCGCACAACGCCGATCGAAAGACCAAATCGAAGGAGATCAGGCTGTTCTTCCAGGTATGCCCTCTCTCTACCGTACCCACCTAATGCTTAATTTGTCGTTCAGGCCTGCGTTCAGAGCGTTCTGTTCATGTTCTGCGAATGCTCCTTCTTCTTCCTCAGCTACCTTTCCACCAACTTGTGGTACTCGTTCGCATCCACCACGTTCATCTGGGTTGTGACGCATAGCCTCGATGGGTAAGCCCTAGAACACCAATTTCTGGTTCCAATCAGCTTTTCAGAGTTGTCGTCATCGTCTTCAGTGGCGAAATCCGGCGAATCATCCTGCGGAAAAGCGAAACATCGACAGTTCGACCCTCAATGGCTGTGAATACCATCTAAATGTTAGAGCTTCGCTAACTGTTGCTTTTGCTACTGTAGAGCAGCGCAAGGCTAACTGCAGATTCTAAATATTCTCAAGTAAAAAGTCGCATCCTTGAACTGCAAGCCAAACAAACAAACAAAACGCTCTTCCTTCAGGGATTTCAGCGCATCTGTTAAAACCAATAAAACAAAACTCAAAAGATCCTCAGCCTCGTGGAAAGACAATTGAATGCAAGTCGTTCTCCGTCAGTTACATGTTTTGTTCGGAATGTCGCTGAACTGCTGACTCAGCAAACAAACGCCGTAACAAATGTAGTAGAAGATTAATCTCAATTTTATTGTAAACGTCTGGCTCAATTGCGTTGTGAATTATGCGTGCACTTCAAACCGTTAATCAACCTGTCTGCGCGCTCTGAACGCGTGTCAGAATCGCGTTTTATATCCCTATTGAGTGAAGCCTGATAATTTTGTCGTCATTCAAAAATACAAACAAAGTCCAACGGCATCATTTACTCCCGACAACTTGGACTTGATGTCAAGTCAAAACTCACGTAGGCTTCGCTCTGTAGGCTCATTCGATTGATTCTCATAGAATCTTCGTTTTACTCCAGCTCATCGGCTCAATGCGTATTCCTATATCAAACGGTCGATTTGTAATTATTCATTGTGTTTTATGGTTTTACGCCATTCGACCAGCGCGTCCTAATCAACAATGCAGTCATGAAGTAAAAAAAGAAACAACAATTATAAAAGCAGGTTGAGCGCTTGATGAAAAATCAATTAAAGTCATCTACCCGCTTTCTGGTGTTTGCGCTAAAATTTGAGGATTTTTTTCAATTTCTTCGGAGGCATCTGTTGCGATAGCAGATTCGGGTTCCAAAACTCCTAAGCGTGTCACAAATACCGAATAGTTATTTGGTTGACAACCGTGAGGTTTGGTTTGTAGTCATCCAAATGGAAATTTGTACCGCTCTGTTCTCAATCGGAGTACAATGCTGAAAACGCACGTCGCGTGTTCTTATGTTCGTTTGAATAAGAAACCAACGTTTTCTTTCGTGGCGAATACTCTTTGTGGCTGTTTCCCTCAATTCACATTCTTAAGATTGACAAATTAAATCTTGGAACTCTTTTTGTTTGGTCTAGACGGCTGTTTCCTTAATTCAAATAAACGCGGTTAATTCAATTTGCTTCGATGACAACGTTTTGTTTCTTGTTTTTGAGCCTCTGACGGTTGTAATAAAAATGTGGATATAAATGGGTTAGTATAACCGGATTAGCGAGTAGTACAACGCTTCCATTTTGTCATCCGTTCACAAGAAGTTCACATGAATATCCACTTTGCGAATGAAAAGAAAATCGAAAAACGCTTTGTTTAATAAGATTTTGTTTAAGGCAGGCATTCAGCAGTTTTTTGATTTGCTAGTTCCTTGTGACTTTTTGAAGCTCACGAATAGCTAATTTTTCAATTCAGCCTTTCGTTGTTGTTAGTAGAAGCTGCTTATTGTGTTTAGGTTGCTGTTCAAAGACCTCAAAGTGCTTTGATCTTTGCAATTAGACTAAAGGTCTCCAAATGATGTTCTGCTAAAAATAATCAATTTGACACGAAATGCTCTTAAACTACTATCCAATTAACGTCTGTTAAGTGTACTTGTGTTTAAGAATTTTGCATTCAGATCCTTTCTGTTGCTGTTTGGACAGAAGACCCTAATTTCATATAGCTTCCATAATCGTGGTTGTCTCGCTACGGTCAAAACGCGTTATCGCAAATGCTTGCCGACTCAACCCCTTTTTTCTAGTAGGTTGTGCTTTAAGCACGATTGTTGTGGTGCCAACCACGCTGAAGATGTTGACATAACGCGCCATTGTTTAGCACATCCAACGCACGTAGAGCTTTAAAGATCGGTGAATCCAGAAAAATGCAGTTTGAAAGAAATGAGTGCAGGGGACGTCATCATCCAGCACTTTTGTGTATTGCGCACAATGCTGGTTTTTTGAGGTTTTGCGCGTTCAGTGCAATCTGCATTGTTTCCGCGACGAAAGTGCTCACGTGAAAAAGTGCATATTTGTCACGATTCCGAGGCTATATAAGGAGCCTGGGGCTATCATCAAGAAGCTGATCTACATGTTTTATTTTGATATGTCCAAAACGAAGCCAAGTCGTAGTTGCAAAGAGACTGTGCCAATTGAGTTTCGCGTGTAACTCTGCCGTTTTTCTGTGTTTGTAATTACTTGAAGACCTTGGCCTACGGATGCCTGGGAGTCAGTTTGACACACTACAGTGCTTGGGAAGTCTCTCGTCCCCTTTGCAAAGGCAACTCGTTCACAACGCGTCTTCTCACGAATCTCTTAAAAACTACGCCTTCGTGTGCTCAACTACTCCACAACAACCTCCTCGCTCCCATCCAGTACTGTCCTAATTTAATAGCCAAGCTGTTTGTTTTTCGAGCAAAGTGCTATATAGGCGTCCTACTCTGCACCTGACCTGACTGGAACTTGAAATGGGTCTGGGCAAAAAAGCGCCACTTTCTCATAGAATTGTTATTACGCGTCTAGTCCAATGTTTCCAACTCGTCAGCTCCAAGAGAACTGCCTATCGTACGCCTTGATTACCTTGTTTTTGTGTTTTCCGCGCGCCGCAGCATCATTTGGTGCTCATTCACGACTTGCAAAGCGGCTTCGTGCCTACGCAGATCTAAGAATCAAAAAGAGAATAGAGTCACAATTCAAATGGTCGTGTGTCATAGTTGCGCGTCGCTCTCTCCGCGATTCTATCTTTCAAAACCCCAAATTTTCAGAAAAAAAGCTCTCTGCTGTTATGATCGCCTTTGATGGAACGAAGGCCGCTTATATTACGATTGTGGTAGGTAGCTTGGATGCCAGAAAACCCTAAAAATGAATTTAGACTGGACTGATTGGTCTGATCATCAATGTCAATGTCGCCTACGCTGTTAGGAAATGTCGGATGTTTGGCTACGCTTTTGGGATGCTCTGCCTGTCGCAGACGATCTCGAATATCGGGAACTCGCTTGTCTTCATATTCCTCGCTGGAGGCATCACGTTGATGTAAGGAGGATAAAGCCAAAGCTCTAAGCTTAATAGCAGTTCTGATTACAGTAACCCCGACTGGCACTACACGTACCTCGGCCGCCGTCTCGGCCAACTCCTCATCTTCTTCTGGGAAGCCTCGATCTTCAGTCATCTCTTCATCTCCGCCAACCGTGCGATTGCGGTCAATTTCCCGACCCGATACAACGCGATCTTCAGCGATAGAAGAACGACCAACATCCTGGTCGCGATCATCTGGATCATCTCAGCTTTACAAGCTGCTCCCTACACTTTCTGTAGGCTCAATTCATAGGAAACTGTCGTAAACAATCCTGTTTAGCCGCCTGCTCGCAGCAGTTCGATCCTGTGAGCTTCACACTCGCCTACGCTGAAGGGCTATGCGGCAAATACACCGAGAAATTGGCGATTTGACCATTTCGCTCATCATAGTCTTTCTCATCTCGTTCCTCGATCTGACCTCCTTTGTTAAACTCTATCAGATGAAGAAGGCGCGATCGAGCAGCAGCAGCCGTGTGAGGTCCAAGGAGATTCGACTCTTCTTCCAGGTAGCGTTCAGCCCTCGCTGCGCTGATTCTCAATTCACGAGCTTTAGGCCTGCACTCAAAGCGTCGTCCTCATGTTCTGCGAATGCTCCTTCTTCTTCCTCAGCTACATGAGTGACGATCCGTGGTATGCCTTCGCTTCCACGACGTTCATTTGGGTGTTTACGCATGCAGCTGATGGGTGAGATTGGGATTTGACAAAATGCAACTGAAGATGAATCATTTAGGCTTGTGGTGATCGCGTTCAGCGGCGAAATCCGAAGAATCATTCTGCGCAATAAAGGAAAAACAGTGCCTACTACTATGGTGTCGGGTACGGTAGTACCTACTCGACGAAGCATAAGTGCAGTTTGCAATTAAAAAATTTGTTTAAAAAATATATAAATATTTGTTTGAAACGATGATTTGAGGAATGCGGCAGCATATAAAGGGTGATTCCACTCATTCAAAGTGACCTGAACAATCCGATTTCCCCCCAATTACAATCTTTGATCATAAAAACGTTAAGAAAAGCAACAAATGTTTTTCCAATCCTACATTTGCCTATTGTTGGCCCTAATTTTGCCTGGTAAGACACGATTCTGAGTCCGGATAATATCCGCTGGACAGGCTCAAGAGTGGATCAAACTGCGGCATCTTGGTTGTTCCAAGGCTTTATGGATACAAGATGCTCTAAGTATCATCTAAATGAAAATGACGTTCCTCCATAATTGTGTGTCAACTCTTCTGCTGCGTCATGCTTCTCAAAGATCTCATTGATCAGTGAATCCGTAGTTACGGTAACGACTTAATAAACCCTCTTTATGTTGAACCAACGCTTTAATTAAGCTAATTCTCATCGCTCCTGAAGTGCGCTCCATGTCGCTTGCCCTAATGTTTTCGCAGCTTTTCGCATTCGTGTGATAATTTGTTGCACTGGCCACCACGCCCGCCTTTCTCGGTACTCTTTGGTATCAAAACAAAATTTTATTTAATTCGATTTGGACCATTTAATAGTCCTACCTACAACGTCGTTCTTTTCCCTGAAAAACAGCGCTTTAGTCATCGCTTTTCTCTTTCCTTTCGCTCACTCTTTAGCGTTGAGCGCGTTGAAGGCAGACCTATTCGAAGGCTGTCTTTCTCTGAATCGGTAATTCACGTTTTAAGGTTGAAGCTGTCGGTATTAAAGATCAAAGATGCCCCTTAGGGGTTTCAACTGGCCCTGATTGAGTCGCACAAATTCCATAAAAACTTTATACTCATAATGTGAGACTTTGGACTTGAATGTACCGTATAACCCATTTTGCACTCTATAACAAGCTCTGCGGGAGACCGGAGTTCACTTTCCCGCCTTTGTCCTTTGCTTTCCTGTATTTATTGTGTGCTTGAGGGCGGCAGGATGATCGCTTTAAGCTCGTTTCCGTCTACCTACATCTCTGTCTCTATGTCTAATGTATTGAATTGAAAGATTAGGCTCGGTTAAAGGATTTCAAAGTTTCATTGTTTCTCTAGGAGCTTAGCGATGACAGGCGCGTTGATCTGTTAACACCTTCAGACCTCTTTAATGTCTCTTTAGAATTGTGGATTGGAGAGGAAGGAGGAGTTCCTGGTGTGCTGACTGTTGCGTTAACCTTTTAATACCAGTAGGACGTTCAGATTAGACAAAAAGGGATTTGCGAGTTGGCATTAAAGGACGCACTTTCCAGCATTTTTTCATAAACTTGAATCTCGGCCTTTACTCATGTTTCAGTACCCGCATTTCTGTCTTTAGCAGCCTTACCAGCGCTTTGCTTTCCGTCCTGTTCAATTTCAACCATTTTCTAACTCTATTAAGCATTGACCTACGGCCAAGAGTCCTTTGGGTTTCAAGAGGAAATCTGGATAGACGCGGTGAAAACAGCCGCATTACCTAAAGACTCCGACGGTCAATGATCCCGATCCCTTTGAGACCATGAAAGCCATGCTTGCTTTCAACTGAATCACGTTTTAAAAGTCATTTTGGTCTCAGTTGACGTCAGAAGTCCTTTAGCCAACGATTACTCGATCTATTCTAGCAACCTTTCCAAATGCTCACATGCCACTGGAGATTCCAGAAATTGATCCATTCCGACCAATTAAATTCTCAGAATTTTGATCGCGTGTTTGTGCTAGTGACATCGTGCTGAGACCTCTAATCTAGTCATTTCAGCGAGTCACGATGGATTTCAACGAATTCGAAGCCTCTTGGGTCACCATTGCTGTGAGTCCGAGTGTTCACGTCAATTCAATCATCAAAAATGTGATTTTAGGTCAGCGTGATCGGTCTTTTCATCAACATCAACGTCGCAGTGGCGGTGAAAAAGTGTCGCCACTTTGGCTACGCCTTCGGAATGCTCTGCTTCAATCAGACTATCGCTAACATTGGGAATAGCTGCGTCTTCCTTTTCCTTACAGGCGGAATCACGTTAATGTAAGTGAACTACTCCCTAGACCAGGCTATGATAGCATCTTAGAGAGCCATCCTGGCACTCGACCTACATCGGCCGCCGCTCTGGTCAGCTTCTCATCTTCTTCTGGGAGGCCTCGATCTTCACGCACCTCTTTCTGGCCATAAACCGCAGCATCGCAGTCAATTTTCCCGTCAAATACAACCGAATCTTCAGCGAAGACAAGACCACAAACATCATTTTGCTCATCATTTGGCTAATCGCAACCGCCCAGGCCTCTCCCTACACGCTACGTAGGTCAAAGCAGCTCAATCGGCGAAAGTAACCCTGATTTAGCGTTTTGCTCGATGCAATTCGACGCTGAAAGCTTCACGTACGCCTACGCCGATAGCTTCTGCGGTCATCTGACCGAGCGCTACGGTGATCTGTACGTTTCGATGACCGTCGTCTCGCTGATCGCATTCCTCGATGTGACTTCGTTCTTCCGACTGCAGCAGCTGCAGAAGCATCTGACGGAGAGGAAATCAAAACGAGAGCTGAGACTCTTCTTCCAGGTAGCTCTACCGTAATCCATTCGCTCACACAGAAGAGCATTGCAGGCCTGCACTCAGAGCTTCATTCTGATGCTCTGTGAATGCTCCTTCTTCTACCTCAGCTCCTTAAAAGACGAGCCGTGGTTCCTGTTCGGTACGACGACGTTCATCTGGGTCGTTACGCACTGTCTCGATGGGTCAGTGATAGACGCGCATCGAGACCATCTTGTAACCGAGCTATTTGCAGCGTTGTTGTCATCGTGTTCAGTCGCGAAATCCGTCATCTCATCCTCCGGAAGAACGAAGTCTCCTCCACAACCGGAATACGGTACACGATGAATTCCGTTGGTCCGCGCAAGCAGGAAATCATTTGAAAATGCATTTCCTGGCTTTTTCAATTTCGGCATCTAGTTGATACGTCCTGTAATAAAATGAATTTCGTGCCTTCTTTATTTCAAAACAATTCATTTTTCCTTTCAGCCATTTCGTATTTGTGCGCTGATGGGGCTCCGAATGGCGGATCTGTTCGACGCGGTCCTGCCACGCTACTCTGTTTGCATCGCATTGTTGCACATTAATTTAGATGCACTATCGAGCTTTGCAGCGTTCATTTCAGATCTGTACTATCGCTGCTGTTTGCGAACCTCCCGTCTGATGAACCACGTTCCCGCGATCTTCTTTGAAGGAGTTTTCTATGATTTCCTCAAGGGGACCCTCCTACCCGCTTGTGATCTTTCAGGGCGGTTTGGCAAAATCGCTGCGGGAACGTATACGAAAGGGCATAAGCACAGGGTTTGCTCCACAACGGTCGGTTGCACACAGAAACGTATTATAACCGGGATGATCGGCCGTTCGACGGCGAGAACGCCAGCAGAAAGCACCTCATCCACACAACTGTGATCATTTACGCCGACCAACAGCGACATTCCGCTGATTCTGCAGCTCTGGAGAAAGTGTCAGTTGCTGTCAAAAGAAGACCCATTGTTATTGCACTGCGATCCTCGGATATCAGCAAGGAAATGAGCAAATTCGTTGAGTCCATTCAGTTCATCGTTGATTTGCAAATACTCAGAGAAGTCACAAGCGCCGTTCTGAAGATGATGGAGTCTGTAGTGCGAAAAAACACTTTGAACAGCATCTTCATGATCTTCCAAGCGAACATTGTAATCGAACCTCAAACCACGCAGCTGCTCGTTGATCTCCTCAAACAGAGGCAATGCCACACAGTGTTCCTTCCTGAGAACTGTGCCACGGCCATCACCGCTATTCTTGCGAGTTGGTGGGAGAATGCGGACGAAATGGTCGGAAAGATCGTTTATTGCAGAGAGCGACTCGTAGATTTTGAACTTTTGACTCAATTCGAAGAATGCACTGAAGATGAAGAACGCGACGCCCAACGAGCGTATCCTTTTGCAGGTTATTGGACCAAGATCACAACGAAATACGTTCTGAAAGGCCCCCTGGATAGAGCGGTGTACTGGCTTTCAAGAAAAACCAAGTTTAAGACATTGTTTGTGTTTGCTTAGTTGGCGTTTGGCTTGGAATGTTCTGGTTATTAAAGATGTTAAGTAAAAGAATGGGAAGTGCGTTTTAAATGCGCACAATTGCGCACAGCTGACTGAAAACGGGAATGCTGAGTTTGGTGTGGAATGTTTCGTTTAATGAACTCGTAAGCTTTCAGCTCGACGCATACAGGAAAGTGAGATGCGGATCAATTTTATCAGGCAATTCTTCTTTTCAATATATTCGGCCTATCCGGCAGCCCTGAACCACATGCGTGTTGAGCCTGTCACGCCAATGACGGAGAAATTGCTCGGCGATGGCACCGACTTCTGCGTCCGATTGCAATCCGCTGAAGACGTTCTTGCTGTTCCAAGCTGATAAATTGCAATTTTGCTCCGTTCATTCTACAGAGCACGTTGCGGAGTGGTGCTGTGCCTGAACAGCTTTCCCCATCAAGATGATCGCTCTGATCAGATCCAAACCTGGGTTGTTGGGGGGTAAGACTTCCGACCTCGAAGAGGCATTGCGTAAAATCAACACAAAAACGTTTTCTATTCTTTGAAATCAATTTCGATCGTACAATCTGTCGAATATCCAACAACGCAGCAATAACATCAACATCATCTACTCTGCGCACCCGATTTTAGAGGAAAGTACTTTGGTATCTCCTTCTTCATCACAATATTGAAGGCGACCTTGTTCTGTTTGTGTTGGTGTAGTTCGGCCGCGGTCAACTGATCGACTTTCTTTGAATGGCAATCCTAAAACACAAATCCCAATGATTGTCTTTGAAATCACTCAACTCACCCTCAAATGACTACAATAAAAAGTGGGAATTACCACAACCGCCTGGCATCCAGCGATTACACACCCGTAGGAGAGCTTCAAATGTTCGGAGACGTGGCGCCGTCTTGCGTGGCGCTCTTTTACAATCTTCCCGCATTTGGCGCATGTTTCGCTTTCCAGATCGCTTGATCTGATGATTTTCTTGTCCGAAAAGCCGATAAACGACTCCGGTGGAAAGTACTTGTCCATGTATACTGTGGCTTTCTTGTAAAACGCCGAGTGTATGGCCTGAAGGTGGTGATACTGTTCGGAAGATAAGTCAGCAGCCATGAGCGCGTGTTTACTCTAAAATTAAAGCGACAACATTGGTTTCTGTTACCAAAAGAGTACCTTCAGATGTGAGGAGAATCCGCCACATTGTTTGACGTACTTGTCACAGCCTTCTACAATACAGTACGACGAAATGTCCTCGTGAAGACCAATGTGGTTCATCAAAATTGCTGTTGGACCTTTCAAGTGGTGTTTGCACAATTGACACTGAAAAGTGCTCTAGTAAGAAAGATTGCGTACGAAATTCGCACCTTCGAGATCTCCCTAAGCGTCCTCCTTTCGACTACTGCCAGCTTCCTTTTGCGATGAGCAAGCAACCGCACCACAGTTGGCACATCAATCTTCGTCACCATTTTGGCAAATTTCTCGCGCGTTTCTTCATCGAAAATCGTCTCCAAAGTCTTTGTATCTCCGTTGAGGTGGAAGTAATTAAAGGTCGTCAGATTCACGCTTGTTTCGAGGTCAGTCAAGCCTGGAAGAACAACAGAATAGCAGCGGAGCAGAAGGACTTACAACAGAATCGTCGGTGCATCATATCCTGGCCATGCTTCACTGCGACTGCTCTAGCCGTGCAGGATCACTGATACCAGGCGCAACGGCGTTGTCTTCCACGTGCTCATTTGCGTTGACGGTCTTCGAGTGAGTTCTTCGATACTCGCGAAGCATCGACGGGAGGATAGTTTGATCGTATAAATGCTGAAAATGACGAAAAAATACCAAAACGCACCTTTACAAAACTCACGTCGAGCTTCTCCAGCTCACGGCATCGCTCCCTCGAGAACATCTGCGTTAGCATACAAGGATTCTTCTCCTTCACGTACCCGTAGAGCAGAGAATCGAGATTGAGTGAAATCGGAGAGCTCATTGCTGTATGAATTCTGAAATACGCTGGGAATTGCAATGAAAGAGCAAGGCTATGAAAACAATACAATCAGCGAAGTATACGCGAAGAGCACAAAGACGCGAATCAACCCGAAATGCATTTCCAACGACGTAACAACAAAATCAACAACAGAACAGGAATCTACGCTTTTCTACTCTTCAGCGGCACCAGATTTGCGAGGAAAGTAATTCGGAAGCTCATCCTTCATAATTTTATGATAATGGCTCTTGTTTTGCCTGTTCTGGTTGAGCTCCTGAGCGTTCAACTGACTGACCTTCTTCGAATGGTGATACTGAAACACACGCAGGTCAATCACATCAGCTCAACCACACACATTCAAATGTTTGGCAAAATCAGTTGGGTTTGTTCGAGCCTGACACCCCTCAATTACGCACTCGTAATGGAGATTCAAGTGATGTACGACGTGGCGTTGGCGCGAAATAGGAAATTTGCAATCTCTCCGCACTCCAAACACTTTTCATCTTCAAGATCACACCGGCGTTGAGTTTTCCTGTCCGAGTAACCGGCGAAAGACTCCGGAGGGAAATATTTGTCCAAGAAACGTCCGGCTTTCTTGTAGTACGCATTCTTCATAGAGTGTAGGAGATGGTACTGCGTCGCACTCAAATCTTTAGCGAACAACAAGTGTTTGCTCTAAACCAAACAACATTTCAAATCGCATCGTGATCGCAAAAACAAACCTGCAAGTGAACGACGATGGTACCATATGATCTCAGGTACTTGTCGCAACCTTCCACGAAGCAGTACTGAGGAATCTCTTCGTGGACACCAATGTGACGCATAAGAAGCGACCTGGTCCCTTTACAGCTCTGTTTGCACAGCTGACACTACGAACGTAGGCGTTATTTCACACTCTAAACAAAAACTGCTTACCACTGACATCGGAGGAAACCCTTCATTCAATTTATTTGATTCTTGTTTTCTGCGATGAGCGACCATCCGCAGAACGGTGGGAACATCAATCTTCGTCACCATTTTGCTGAATTTCTCGCGCGTTTCCTCATCGAATAGCATGTCCAGAGCTTTGTCATCGCCAATCAGGTGGAAATAGTTGTAGATGGTCAGGTCGACGCTCGTTTGGGGGTCAGAAATGCCTGAAAACCGACATGTAACTGAATTCTGCATGGAAATGACTTACGACAGAATCGACGGTGCATCATATCCTGCGAGTAGAGATTTCCCTTCACAGCAACCGGCCTCACCTGGCGGTGAACATCATTTGATCCTTGCTTGATTCCCTTGGCTGCAGCTTCATCCTCTTGGCGTGCATTTCGGTCAACTGGCGTCCCGTGGGATTCCTTCTCGCGGGATTTGTTCTCCACGTTGTTATTCCGGTCTACGATCTTCGGATGCGTCTCTCGGTACGCACGGAGCAGCGACAGAAGGCTAGTTTGATCGTAAAAATGCTGAAAAGAAGCGTAAACAACCACAAGACACCTCAGCACACTCACGTCAGTTTTCTCGAGCTCACGACACCGCTCCTTTGAGTACATCTGCATCAGCAAGCCTGGATTCTTGTCCTTTACAAAGCTGTAAACCAAGGAATCCACTTTGATCGCGGGCAACGTCTTAGCAGAGCCTCCGGACATCAAATCAGCCATTTTTGACTGCAAACACTCAGTGCGTCAGTCCCAAAACACAGTAATCAACGCAAAATCATCTATTCTCGACGCAAATCAACAACAAAATGAGAACAAAACAGGTATGCTTGAGAAAACACACATTCGAACAAACAAATCGCGTGAAATCACCGAAATTTTAGTGGAAAATACGTGAAACATCGTGAATGAGATCGACAATCTTCGCTTGCGCAACGATTCGTCCATTCAGGCGCTTTTTCTAACAAAATCCGTCGTTGGAAGCGTTTCATTGCGGATCCGCCTTGCGATGAGAATCTTCCCCCCGCTGAGAGCTCGTGGTTGTTCGTGCGAATCCGCTCGGGAGCCTCCGTGAATCAAGAATTGCTCTGGGTCTGTCGGGCCAACGCTTCCGATCGACAGAATCGCCCTCGCGAGTCATTTCCGCTATTCGTTCACGTCGATCCGGTCGTTCGCGGCTTCGTTGAGCGAAGAAACGAGAATTCTCGCGGCGTCACGATCTCTGAAATCACAAATTAAAGATAACATCGAGGAATCAATGAATTACCTCCGAACAACGCCCGCGATGCGCTGCACCATTGACGCGGAAATCACTTCAGCTTCCAGCTGCAGAAGCTCTGTCGGTGCTACGAAACGCCTTCTGATCGCCATAGATGGAATAGATGGAGACGTTCCGGGATCTGTTCTGGTCGCACTTCACTTCACCTATAAAATCGTTCAAATCCCACGCGGATGGCAAATTCCAGTCATAAACACATGTTTGGCTGGCCAAAAGTTGCAATCTGCGCGAATGGTTTTTCAAGATTCAGGGGAACAGGTGACAAGGAGCTTCTCACAGCTCGTGGAAGATTGCCTCTCCAACGCCGCAAAATCGGCCTCCAAATCAGACAACAAAGGTTGCGGTTTGTCAGTTCTCACATCAGCTAAAGGCCTATTCACCGC
>MQUG01003578.1:0-66647 GCA_007213375.1 Steinernema feltiae | reverse complement strand
TGAAAACTCGAAATACGAATCGATACCGTCGACGGAAGCTCCAATAAAGTCGGCCAAGTTTGGCGACAAACGGAAAGGCATTTTGTCAGTAGCGAGGTGAACTAAAACAACTCAATATAGGATATTGCCACAAATCCACTTCAAGTACCTCCTTTTCCTGCTTCATAACGCATGTCAAACGCATACTCCATAGCCGCTGTCTGACCCGTAAAGACGTTGAGAACCATGGACTCCAAATCCATAGGGACAAGTGGAACATAAACTCAGAAATGAAGTACATTCCCAGGAAGCATGCTGTTTGCTTGCGCGCAATCCACTGGTTGGTGGCGCTTGTGTAACACCTTGACATCCAGCAAGTCATCATGCATGCCGGCACAATTGGATTCGCATTTCCGCTACCGTTCATAATGTGATCAAACGACGCTTCCAAGAATTGAGCGCTCGGTTCCCCTCCAAGCGCGGAGATTTCCTTGTAGAGATCCAAGATGATTCGATCTGGCGTCTCATTGACTCGTTTTTCGTTCAAACAATCCATGTAAATGTCCATGTAGCGCACCAGTTTGCTATTTCCAGAAGGTTGTGGGTAAGTTGGCCCGAAGGGAGCGTACTCAACCAGCGAAGTACGCGCACCGATTGGTAGGACAGTCGGCTGGTTGAAGAGCAAAAACCGCCTTGAGCACTCATGGTCGCGTGAAATATAGGAGTTCAGGAGGCCAAACAATCGATATACGGTATCCTGATTGCTCGGACTTTGTCCATTTGTGCTCTTCCGTTGTTCCAAACTGTATGTATACGTCTAAATTGGGGATAAAACATAAACTTTCGCTCTGCTATAGAACTTCGTACCTTTCCGCATTCCGATAAAACTGACACAAGGCGATAGACCTTGCCGTTCTGGTAAATAGTCTTGTAATGTGGCATGAAACGCGATATTTTCTCTGTGTACTGAGCTTGCTGTTGCTTAGTAGTCATCACACAGCCGAAGATATCAATGTAGGCTATTTTGGTAGAGAAGGAACTGAGAAAGTAGCTCTCTTTGTGAATCATCGTGACAGGTCTAAACCAAAACAAACGTAAGGAGTGTCAGCACACTGTTAAATACCTGAGCGAACGTTTGACTCCTTCCTGTACGGTCTCCAGGAAAGATATTACCATTTCCAAGAGACCGAGGGTTGTAAGCTTCCCTGTCATCACGTCTGAGCACACAACCGCAAAATGCTTCACAAGGTCGGCGATTTGATTCAAGTCTTCGTGCTCAATCCGCACGCTCGTGTCTTGTGACTCATGTGCCCAAGCGTCAACAGCGCTACGCAATTCGTCGTTGGGAGTTTTTGTGCGAAGAGCTCCCTGATTCCCGAAAACGTCCCTTAAAGCGTGATAGATGAACGGTCGAGTCGATCGCTCTCATGACTAACTTGTAACATAGCGTCTTTATCCTCGTAAGCGCTTCGATCTGCCGTTCGTACCATCCAACAGAAAACGATTCAAGTCCGTCCAAAACGTCGTTCAAGCATCCGATGTCGCAAGGACGACTCTTGACAGTCAATTCCAGAATTGCCAACAGACGCTCTTGCCAAGTCTTCATTTTCAAGAAGTCGATGACTTGTTCATCGTCATGTTTTTTGCCCTTTTGCACGTCCAGCGTTTTCGGATATCGTTTTTCTAAATTACGGTATAACAACTGTAAATCGACATAGAGCACTAACCTATCCTTCGAGACACAACTTCGCCAGAGAGGGACTTGCGCAATATGTAAAACAACGGCTCTGGATTGTTCTTAGCAATGTGAGTCAGCAACTGTAAGGCTAATGACGATGCGCCTTTCTGCTTCGATAGATTGATCAATTCGTTCAGCCTGAATCACAAATACCACCAATATAGAGCATCTAGTTACAGGAATAGCTACTCACCAGATGATCCAATTTGCGGAAGGAACACATTCAACAGAGCTCTTCACGATCCCTTCCATCTTGCTGATAGCTTCGGACGAACAAGTCAAAGTCATTCGTTTCAGCAGCCAGAGGAGCTTCGCAATATACTTTCTGGATCTGGTTTCCACTCGCGCACAGTTGAGGAAGCAATGCATTGCTTGTATTCCGGACTTTTCATCGTTAGGATCACGATCGTACATCTTTTCGAGGTGGTCGCCCCAACACTTCCACACGTAATTGCAAGTGAAAGATGTCGACTGATTGTAAACTTTGCCAGCAGTTATGAATGTTTTAGCCGCCTCGTCGTCTCTGAAACCGGAACTAAACACCACAACCCAAAGGCAAATCAACTCACTTGTCCAGCTTTGACAAAACAGCCCCGTTCAAAGAGAAAATACGAGAATTCTCCTCGGCCGTCATCTGATCGAGCGTCGTAGTCTGCAATAAGCTTAAAGCTTCTAACAAATGATTGTCGCCTTCGGTGAAGTGGGTTTCTGACAGAGCCTTGATCACGATGCTTCGCGTGCTCCCCATTTTCAGTAAAGTCTTCAAATGCTCGGCACACTTTGCGCTCGCGTCGGTACGCATTACTTGTGGCAGCGTGTGTAGCCTTAAATAACGAATAAACTATTGCTAGAGCAAGATAGATTGATTACATATTGAGATGCTTTAGGGCCTGCGCATACTGATTGGATTGACGGAACACTTTCGCCAAACCCAAAACAGTTTGAGAGTACGTATTCAAGTTCTGAGCGAACAGATCCTCAAGAGCAGGCGTTATCACTAGTGGCTCTACTTGTGGTTGTGAGCCTATTTTTGCCGTTTGGCGGGAACCATTACTGCTTGGAGACGGGCTTGCGGAGGCGGGGGAACTGACAGTAAAACTGTGAGTTGATGAGCTTGCAGTCAATCCCATCGCTCTACCGTGACCATAAACGTCCTAAACATTCCAGTTTCAATAGGATTATTAAGCGTGTCACGCCTACTTGATCGGTACTGCTTCTGTCATAATTGCTTTCCTCGTCTACATCCACATCCATATCCTCATCTTCATCGGTTTCTTTCTCCATGTTCAGGTCGCTAAGTGTCGACACTTCTTGGTCCAATTCTTTTGGTTTCTGCTTTTCCAATCTTTCCGCATATTTTCGCTCATGATCAATTTCCAGACGTTCCCTTCCTTCTTGCTCTATTCGGTCAAAGTGGAAGAGTCGCCATGTTACTATTTCAGTTGAAGCTCCAAGGTCATCAATCAAGGAAAGCTGGCGATTTCTGAAAAGCTGGTAAATGGACCAAGATTTTAGAGCATTCGAACCTCCACGTCTTCACGAGAGCTTTTATCTCAATCGCTTGCTGAGTGCCGTCTCCAATACGTTCTCTGACATCAGCTGATTGCCGTCCATTCTTGAGCATTGTTAAATTCCTTGCGATAACTGAACCTTCATGACACTCTTGAAGCAACTGGGCTTGCTGAAAACAAAAACGACCGTCTGTTGAGCTCTGGGGTAAAGCTTACTCTCAACAAGTTCATATGCGAATGCGATACGACACTGGGCAACTGCCTCCATGCTTGAAGAATATACAGCGAAGCTTCTTTCTCGATCAACTCCACTTCAGCTCGAGTGCCGTCGTCGTACTTATCACAAGCCTATCAACAAAATTAAAAATTACCGGTGATGTTAGATCTTACGGTAATGTTCGCCATTGCGTTGTAAATCGAATACATCGGCATCTCATCCTCGGGTATTGATCCACCAAACATGTCAATGCAATCTTTAGCAAGGGTCCACTCGCTTAGCTGAACCGCAGCTTCAACATAAAGTGTTGGATTGAAAGCATTTTCGCGGTTCGCGTAGTCAAACGTGCTCGACCATTCACCAAGAGATTTCAAAGATCTGAAAGGATATACTCAAAATCCAATTTGAACATTTGCGCTCACTCAATCCAGTTATCACTCCATTGCCGCACTTCTTGGCGAACCGCAAGAGGGTAGGAGCCAAACGAGAAATGCGCATATTGGGTTTCGGAGCTCTTCCATTTTTTAATGAGTTCTTGGGTTTCGATCTTCGCCAGGGCAACGTCTCCGAGATTTTTAAGCTGAATGAGTCGGCTTGTGTCTTCGAAGAACGAGCGCCTTTCCCAAATCATCTCCAACTGATCTTGTTCGTTCAACTTTTGATAGATTATGCGCAGTGCGTCATAGAGCTCGATTTGTCTGAGAACAGACCCTGTTTCAGGGGCCATATGAGCATGCAACAACGAGGTCTTTCCCAGTCTGCACATTTCCTCCTCAAAATGCAATAATGCGCGATGCCAGTCGTTGTGGGAAGACGCGAGATAGCTAAATCAAACAGATCACGTTGTAAATTCTACAAATCGATTTTTACCTAATAAGCTGGTTTGGCATATTTAAGCGTGGACTAAACTTAAGGAAGGCGTCCAAGAAACAACGTATTACGGAGATTTCACAATCCTTCTGAACAGCATGTGACCCAGAAGCCAAAAACTGGCTAGACAGAGGCCCAATCTTCAAACGTTCTTCGTGGTTGAAGGAGGACCACATTGATGTAAACATCTATAACAGAAGGTTAGTCCTTGTTAATAACAGAATGCAAACCTTAATCCAGCTGCTTGAAGCAAGGAAGCTGTCATTGTAGGTGAGTTCCAAGAAATCAGAGACCATATTTTCAAAGCGAAACTGTGAAGACACATTCAGCAAATGAACCAATTCTCTAAGGGTACGATCCAATGAAACTTGATTCCGGGAATCCTTTCCTTGAAACGTGGGTCCATCCCGCAGCTTCATAAAAGCAGTTGTAGACGACTCGTAATCAGTAAGCACAGATTGCAGAGAGTTGCATATGGGAAGACTGTACGCACGATCTTCCGGCAACACTTTGCTGCTGTCAATGTCTTCCGAAGGTACTTCTTCCGCAATCAGTGACAAATCCTTGCCAACAGCACAAGCAAGTGTGTCATAGAGAGTACAAGAGTCGGTCAGGTCTGAGCGCAGCGCCGTGTTAAAGTGTCTTTTCAGGCCGTTTCTGATGTTCGCTTCCGAAGATCCCGCTCGTTTAACGCCATTTAGGGTGAACATGCACAGATGAAGGCAGTGTTTAACCCAAAAATGTTGAATCAGTGGTGACCAGTCTTGTTCGGATAGAAGATACTGAATCCGATCAAATAAGAACGGGGACATCCGTTGATCCCAAACAGCCATAAATCTGAAGAGCACTTCGTTCATAAGAAATCAGGAAGACGAAGAACGAACCTTCCACGCAAGTCTTCATCGTTGCAGCAAACGCCCCAGTAGAAAGCGGTATCAAGCCTACGAATTACGTCACAGGATCGTAAATCTGGATTTTCATAAACGACAACGACCGAATATAAGAATGACTGCAAGAGTTCGCGATTTGCTAGGATTCGCTCTTCCAGATACTTCAGCATCTGGCACAGTATCGGCAAACCGCATTTGTAAGCAGAGTCGTCACGGAATTTCAAAAACTGATCAGCAATCTAAAGTCAATGGTCCGCAAACTGTAAGGAACAGAATAGGAAACTGACCTTCACCAGAATGGCTAGAATTTTGTCACAGACGCCTCGTTCTATCATAACGATTAACACTGCGCGGCAGAGATTCTTCCGAGTTTCAACCGACATCCGGGCTAGCTGCGTGCACAACAGTTCCATAGCAATGCAGCACGTCTCTGCTGTCATGTATTCTCTGGGTTCACCACCTGATCGTCCAGACGAAATGCTGCTTCCGGACTGTTTTGGGACCAATCCATCAACATGATCTTTCACCATTTTGTGGAACATCTTCATAAAGGGCGCGAAACACATTGTTTCCAAAAACCCTTCGTTATTCGTGGTCATAAGTTTCAACATGTGAAGAGGAGCTACAACCGTCTGTAGCACAGAAGGCGACGATCTTAACTCCAGAGTTGAATGGAGGAACATTTGCGAACACCTACCTTTCAAACGCAATGCAACTGTCATTTATGAAGCGAATCAGTCCCTTATTCAAAACTTCCAGTTCCACAAGACCTGTCTTTGTGCACTTTGTTCTCTCCATCAGTCGTTTAAGCAATTCATACAAGGCCCTCAATATCTGAAAGACTAGTTGAAAGGTCAATGTAGAGCGGCATTCCCACTAACCGATGCTTGATTTGAAGTTACACAAATAGTCAACGCTCGTTGCAAAGGTTGTACGATGTTCGCAACCATTTGCCTTGGAATAATAGCAACCAACGAAGAGAGCACTTCAACTCCAACTTGACTCTGCACGATTTGTTGATGGGATGGAGAAGGATTATCATGAGCAAGCAGTAGCTTCTCGTAGCTAAAACAAGCTTAATTAACACTTTTGAGGTCTGCTATGAAACTCACGAAACGTTGTTTATATTGGCTGTGAGTCCCCAAACCTCGGGCTTCAACGCAGCTTTCAATAACATCAAAGTTCGCTTGTTGAGAGCATCCGCTGCTTGAGTGGCTTGATTGGGCGGTTGGGTCTGCAGCGCAAGTTGCTCTCCAGTTTGTGTTACAACCCTTATGAGCATATTCAGCGTCTGATCCGCAAAGTGTCTCTCTAATGGACGATGAATTTCTTCGTTGCCACCAGCCGCAAGGCTACTTGTCGTTGGTATCATTGTACCGGTGAAAGAACGATGAGGACTGTAAGAACGTATCCGGGCGCACATCTCATGATCCGCATTCGTAGTGTCCCTTGTCAGGTCAATTTCCATCTCTTCGGTAGGCACATTCTGCTGTTCTACCAGTTTCCCACGCAAAAGTTCCCATTTGATGATTGTTTCGCAAACGTCAACTACGAGCTTCCTCGAGTCAAGTGTGTGATTGGTAAGAATCATTCGCTGCATACCGTGAACCAAAAACGGTAATAGATGATGGCGCACATAGTAATAGACCTTGTAGTGGCGACAAACGGATCCCCTAAAGCAAAACTCACATAGCAACGAATGACCGAGTACAGTACTCACATGCAATGCGCCATTTGGGGAATGTTGTGCGCTTCTTCGCTAATCACTTTCTTCATGAAGGTCAACAACTGAAGATAGCCATCATCCATTCTCTTCGGCAAAGCTGGCGTTATCACATCAAGTGCTTTTTTGATAATTTCTCTGTTGTCTTGATGAAACGCTTTCATTAACCCACCGTGCACCTGAATGTGGAGGATTACCGCAAGCAGCAAGCTATTCGGCTTGCCTGCAGAACAATTTTCCTGTTGATTGCAAATTTATCGATGATATGAGCAATCAGAAGATGGCCAGTATACTTGACGGTGATGTCTGACGGCCCTTGTGCTTGAAGACATGGCCACGCAAATACCATAAAAATGCGTAGACGTCCGACTTGCTTCCTAGAAGTGAAGAGAGTATAGAATGATCAACCTCAATCATTTCCTACAGTTTATGATTGTACTCGTGTATGTGATGAGGACAGTGCTGCACGAGAAGAATGCAGAACTGGTACATTCCAATGAGCATCGAATCGCACATGTCCATCCGACAGACGTCTATAATCTTTCTCACCAACACGGAGATGATGTTGTTGTCGTCAATTTCATCCGGATTCGGACCTGCTCCAATGACCTCATCTGCGTCATATCGTTCGAAAGCGTAAGCGAAACAAGGAACTACAATGTACTGCATGAATCGAGCTAGCTCGTTGTTGACCGCAGCGGCCTTCGGGTTTTCTGAAAACTGCTCGACAACATGGAAGAACGTCGACCGTCTCCAGTACAGCGGGAACGTCTGAATGCAGAGATTTCAAATGAATGTTGCTGTCAACGCAAATTACCGGTATGATGTGTTCGCTGATGTACTGTCGGAAGAAAACAAAATCGCTAATGAATTTGTGAGCGAAAAGATTAATTATTTCACACAGCAAAGGAATGTCGTCGATGTTGTTTCTATAAGCCATAGGATACGGTAACCACGAGTATGAAGAGAACATACCGGTAATACACTAGCAGCAAACTCACTACAATCTTTGGTACGCGGAACTTGGTTTCATCGACGTAATCCACAATCGGCTTGTCTTTCTCGCTCTCCAAGCGTGGGTGATGTTTCATTGAATAGCGGTGCACAAATGCCGGATCGCTCCAAAGCTTGCGAACTGAAGCGACCAATTCCTCCGATCCTGCCCACCATTCTTGGTGATTTTTCACTACCACCCACAGTATACTGAGCGTTGCTAACTCGTATTTCATTGGCATTCCGTGATCGGTACGACGAACCCACTCCCCCTTGGACTAAAATTTAAGAAATTTAGTAACGAAGTCCTTGAGAAACAGACCAGAACCTCTTCACTTAGAAGTCGACTAAGCAAGGCAGTGTCATTGATGAAGACCATTCGAAGAGGCAGCGAAGCTTCATCCTTCATGAATGCCTAAACATTTCAATATGAAAGAATTGATTTTAGATGCAAGAAATACCACAAAAAGTCTCCAAATCGGTTCATTCAGCATGTTTTCTTCGTTAAGTAAAAACGTGATCGCATGATTCGCATGCTTGTTGAGATACGCCCTCAACTTCGGCCTCCAATCCACTCCTGGCATCGCTAGTTCAGCATCTGACGTCGCAACCAAAGGGACGAGGACAGAAATCCAGCGCAGAGGATCCTGGGATTCGCTCCGGCAGAGCAAATCTAGCAAGTAGGAGCATCCAATAAACTCCATCTTCAACTTCTCTTCATGCGGCTTTCTTGCAAACTGGAGGAATTCATTGAAGCACACGTTGAAGTAGATTTCGGTCGCAAATCCTTGAGAGAGATTGTGGACGTACACGATTCGTTTCATCAACGTGTCTTGCAAATTCGGCTCCTCCGTAAAATCCTTCGAAATCAGCTGCATTTCGCGGTGAATTAAGTGCCTTCCTTCCGGACAATACTCGAGAACGTTCATGGCCTGTTCATAAGCCGCATCTTGAAGCTTTTGGTGACCGTACACTGCGGTCTTAAACACGATCTGTAAGAGTTGCAAGTGAACTTCGATCCTCCTGTCAACGCGCATGCGCTCTTCTTTTGTAGTGTACGGTATGCCATCAACGAGAACGAAGTGATTGAGGCTTTTCACCAAGTCTTCTGGCTCTAAAATTCTTTTCTTGGTCGATTGCTCAGCAATTGGTTCCATTTCATCCCTCGAGTCAGAGGAAGACGAGCAAGTCGTTGACGAAGAAGACGCGGTAGATTTGGAATTCAAGGACATGGGCGTTCCGAACGATGGCGATTCCACTCTTTGGGCTTGCACCGAAGCCTTCGATTGTTTCTTCTTTTTGCCGAATATGCCGACAGCTGCACGCGCATCTTGAGCCGTTTTATCTGTTACCGTAATTTCGTCGATCCCACTTAGTCGGCGATGTTTAGTCCCAAGTTCTTCGTCATCTCCGCCCTCGTCTTCGTCGGTTTCCTCTTCCTCATCTTCTTTTCCTTCCTCCATGCCCTCTTCGTCTTCCATTTCTTCCTCATTCTCATCTTCTCTCTTCTCAGTATCTTCTTCTAGTTGCGACTGACACTTTTTTTCATTCTGTTCTTCAAACTCCTTCTTCAGTTTTCGTTTAGCCAAACAAACTGCAACATATCCTCCAATCGCAGCTTCTGAAAGAAGGAAAGGAATCAAACACTATAAATGAAAGAACTAACTAATTGAAGCTAGTTTCAGAGGCATTAAGCGATCGTAAGAGTTCGAATAGGGGTGCTCCAGCGATGGTACTCCAGTTGAGTAATTGGGCAACTTTTCGAGTATGTCTTCGTCAGCCTCGCAGAGCAAAATGAGATTCTTCAAAAAGCGTTCGTGAACATTGTCGTTAAAGTCAAACTCGAGGACGGGTTCTTTTTGGGTGTAAACATAGGCGTACGCCTCCTTGAAATGAAGAAAATATGAAACCGCTACGTTCAAAAGTATAATTTACCAGAAACCCGACTTGATAACAAGCCGACATGCTCATGAACAACTGAGATCCCCTCTGAAGTACTTGACGGAGTCGATCCGTTTGAATTTGAAGAAGGAGTGATACCGAGCTGTTTGTTATTTCAGCCATTTCTTCAAGAATTTCCACCACCTGTAACACAATTGTGTCCACTTGTTACAACAGAATACAAACCTGCACGCGCACAAACGTAATTGGATCTGCTAGGTGCTCCAACAGCCTATTGATTACAGAAGCAGCAATAGTGTACTGTTTAGCAGACAATCCATCGAACGAAGATTGCTCATCCTCAAAGGTCTGACCAGAAAAGCATCTAATCAACAGCGCGCGCATGGCCTTCCTTGCCATTTCAATGGTGCCGAAAGATACCTCATCGTTCAACCCAAAAAACACCTGAAAACAGTTGTCTATGGAGAGTTGTCTAACTTAAGTCGCACTCACTTCTATTATCCCACTGATGATTTGAACAACGTGTTCATGAATAACCGCTAGAGGGTACGTGGCAATGATGTGTAGAAGAGCACAACAACCCCCGTGCCGCGCGTACCACTGTGTTTCATAGCACAAACCGACCATACTTTCCATGACGTAACCGTAAAACGGAAGTTTCGTAGCCTAAGATTTGAATTATTTCTCTCTGTAGAAACGTTTCCCAACTTACAACTGCTTCTGACTTACTGAACTGCAGAGCGGTTTCATGAAGTACTTCTAGAGCGACAACAGCTGGCTTCGTAAACTCCAAATGAGCATCAGCAAGGACTTCAGCGATAGCATCAACCAAGATCATACCATCCAAACAGCAGCGCTGTTCAAATTCAGAACGGAGTCCTATAAAAGGTTGCAATACATTACCCATAAAGGAGCTTAAAACATACTATCACGACGCTCCAGAACCAGGAGAACAGAGAGAAACCGTACAATTAGGTAGAAGAAGGGAAGAACTTGTTCCTGCAAATCACGTGAAGCCACACACACTAAACGGAATGTCATTAGAAAATACCGTAACAAGGTTTAAAACAAACTTATAATTGCAGTCAAAGCTTTTGTGTACATTTCACGTGCTTTGGTGTTTGTAGAGCGGAAGGGTACATCAAGTGAGGGTATGGGAAACGAAGAAGCTTCTGTTTCGTTGATCTGCTTCTAAAATGATTCAAGTTTTCAAAATATAAACAAAACCCTCAAGTACCATAATCTCTCCGATGAGATCAGTGTTCTTCAGCTTGGATGTCCGTAAAGCCAACATCAAAACTCCTCTGCATAGACCCATGGAATGCTGTCGAACTAAGAGTGAAGACATCTTGTGCGTGACTGTCCGCAAAACATTGCCTCGGTGAGATTCCACATCCCCAGAAAGAGTTGTACTGAAGAGTTGAATTAAACGCAGATTCCACAATGAGAGTCTCACCGCAACTGGTCCAAAGCCACAACGACACTATCGTATAGGTCAACTTTACACTCAATTGGCTCTTCATCTGACTGTCCCGGGCTCATCTCATCGACATCTTCCTCTCTTGAGTCAGTGTCCATGTTCTCCACTGATCGTCGAAACTTCATTAGGATTGCTGGATCTGTGTCGTCCTCATTTAAAACAGAGTATTCGAGATGAGGAGCTTCAAGAAGGAATTTTCTGTTCAGTCCACCAAGTTTGCCGATGATACGAAGAGCGACGGTATTGCAGTTTGGATCTGTAGAATGGCGAATGACACGCCAGATCCCCTGCATGAGTGGAGAACGAACTGGCGCCATGTAGTAGTACAGGTATTCAGGCTGCAGATTGTCCACACACAGTTCCAGCGTCCTCAAACCTTGTTGAACCAAACTGGTAGAACCAGAAAATGCATAGACCAGCGGATCCATAAGCAACGGCAAGTAAGGGAGCAACGACGAGAGCCGTACGGGAACTGTCAAACACAATTCGCAGAACAGTTCGCGGACAGATTGCCTATGACGTCCGCTGTGAATGCGGCACATCTGCTCCAGAAGTGAAGGAAGTAGGGGCAGGAACGACTGATACAGCTGTTCGTGAGAGCCGTTTCCAATTGAACGGAAAAGCGAACGTAGCAGGAGAAAATACTGCGTTGGGTCAGGTGCCCGCAGAGCGTATTTGATGGACAAATATACAATTTGATGGAGAGCATTCTGTAGAAGCAAATGATGAAAGGGATTTGAACGCAAAACAATACCCTGAGCATTATTTCGTTGTCCGGAGTTGCTGTGGGATTGCTAGCGGAAACGGATGAAAATACCATCTTGAAGACTTTCAGGTACATTGACGATCTTTCATTCACTTCCGAAAGATCTCCCAGACGACTTAACAGGTATTTCAGAACTTCGCGTCCCACAATTGCGGAAACGTTTGGAGAAATGAGGAATCCATTGACTATGAACTGCAGAGCATTGTCTTGAAGCATGCTCTCAAATAGAAATTCAACATTCTGCATGAAAACAGCTTCAAACACATCAACGTTCATCAGCGTGAACTAAACGAATCGAGAAAGTAAAACGCCCCATATGTGACAGAAACTACCGTAGCGGTGAAGTAATCTAGAGCTTCCTTTTCATCTCGTGCTCGCACTCCACTCCTACTAAATCAAAAAAGATAGGAAATTTCAGTCGTCGAGTAAAAAGGAATCAAGAATACCTTTGGACACGATGCATGACTCCCGGTGGTGCATTCGGCATTTGAACAATCGAGTACACTTCCAAACAGCGGATACCATCCCTGAAGAGCTTGTTTATAAGAGCTCGCTCTCGTTCCGAAGAAAATGGAGGATCCGAAGTTATGTGCGAATGAGAGATTCCGACAGCAATCACTTTGATGGATTGCATCAGAATCCGCACCATTCCTCGAGCATCGGCTGGATTGGTCGGCATTGGTGGATAATAGTTGTACATGGCACACAACTGCGGGACAGTCAAGAACTGAAAACGATCGACTTGTCGAAAATAGCTGAACAACGACATACCCTTTCACCACTTTTTGGAGTTTTCGTAGGGGGTGGCAGCGAGGGTACAGCAAATCGCGGAGTGCACTCCTCGATAGTTGCAGTGCGCGCGGATGGTTCGCTAGCAGTCGGTTCAGCGCTAACAGAAGAGCTTGGTTGCATATCCGTCGTTTCAGCCAGATCCGGTGTAGTTCCATAAGACGAGACAGCAGCAGAGCCATCTAGGGAGTAGGGCAGCGATTCTGACTTGCAAGGTGAATCAGTTTGAACAATTGATTCAACACTTGAATCGACCACCGGCACTTGAGTGTCCGAAGGAGGTCTTGAACGTCTAGCTGGAAGCGTATATCTTCGAAGGAGAGGCTGGACATGATTCTTCGCCAAAAATTGAAACTTCCGGACGTATATATCAAGCATGTGCAAAAGCACGTCGCGACAGGGCTCGTTGTGATTCTTTTCCAAATTCGCAAACGCTTCGACCAAATTCATGAGCGCTTTGCAGCACATTGCTTGGGAATGACTGTGAATTTGAGAAGTGTGGATCATTAGCGATAAGTAGTACACGGAATTAACCAGAACATCAAAACTGAGATGGTTACGCAAGTGATGGCACAAGTCACACATCATCTGTACTACGGAAACTCTGAAAGAAAGAGATGCAGCTGATTGCATCTGAATATAACCGCAAACCTCAAGACTTCGTTGACGCTCACTCCATCACCAAGTAAAATGTTATTGTTTAACAACCTTGGAAGCATGTTCACCAAGTAAATCTGATGTTCGCTGTTGAAGAAATAACGAGCAGCTACCAAGAGCTCTCGACGAGGAACGATTGGTTCGTTGGGAGTTGTTTCAAACAAGGCAATCATTGAGCTGATTACTTGACTCGCATTGTTTTGGAAGAACTCTGTAGCACTTCCAGCAGTCCCAGCCTGAAAACAAAGGGAATCAGAGGCCGCTATCGTGCAGCACTCATACCGCTGAAGCCTTCGCATAAAACGCCAGAAAAGTGAAAGCGCGGACTTGAGAATTGAGGAACTCATCGTTGACCTCCCTGTTGTATCCAGGTTCCAGTTTGACGCTGGGAGGAACCCTCGCTGACAAATACGAAGTGAGAATTTGAGTCAAATCTCCAAGATCACTCAGAACCTGCAACAATCCAAATGTATGGACATCTTTCTACTGCGAAGCTCACTTGTTGTTTGTACATATTGCAGAGGAGAATGATCAAAGATGGCACCTCACTTAGAAGCTTGACGCTCTGAGATCCCCGTGGAATCAGTGTGTACTAAACGAAAGCGATGATACCAATTGATTTTCCAACGCCAAACAAACCGCAACTTGACGTTCCTGACCCTCGCTGTTGTCCACATGAACCGTTGTCACACAGAAACACTGTTGCAAAGTCTAAATTCATCGTAACCGCTGACTGAAGGCAGAACTCACATTTTCCAACGTATTGTCCTCAAAGTTCCACTGTGGGAGGACCTGCCGTCGGGTGGTAAACATGCTTCCCAAGCTACAATGGTGCACCATATCTCTGTACATCATTTTAAAATGATTCATCAAATTTGTAATCTGAATAGAATAGATTTTGCTGCTGTGGTCAAAAGAGAGCGGGAAAATACCTCGGTTACGAACGGAAGACGGTAATGTTTGATGTGTTCCATTAGAATCTTCAGCGCTACCACAGCGTTTTCTTCGTTTTCCGTAAGGATGCAGCGAATCAATTCGAGTTCCATGTGTTTCGCAAACGCTTTCATCGGTTCTGAGAAGGACATCCGCAAAATCGTTTCCAGAATCAACTTTCGAAGCTGCTGCGTGTTGTTTTCCGCGACGCATTGGGGCGTCGTCTCCTTGAAAAGCTTCAGGAAAGCCCGGAGCAGATTCTCGCCAATCAAAGCATGGGCAGGTCCGTTAGGGATTTCGTCGAGGATCAAACTGATTTCTTGCAGCGCCTTCAGTTTCATGTCGTCCCGCTGCGACATATCACACAAGGTCTTCACAAGAGCATCCAGATGGCCTGGTTGGTGACCGGTAGAAAGTGATGAGATCGCGATACTTGAACGAGCTCCCATCGAGGGGACGCTGCTCTGTTGGAAAGGCGGCCCGCCGCCTGATCCATACATGGTCGGAATACGAGCAACACCTGGAACAAGTCAAATCAAGCACTCCAAGTCACACAATCACGGCACCGACGGCCAAACAAAGCCAAAATAACAAATAGAAAGAGAGGAAATAATCAATATCAGATTAGTGCCAACATTCTGGAATAAGATTTCACGAGCGACGCAGCTTCAACGCGCACTGCGCGAGCGCTTCAAGATCACCAACGCCCTTTCACACTGGAAAAGCTCTCGCGTGCATCTGCAACACCGAGCGAGAGCCGCATTGCTTTCCACACGCCGAAAGAATTCCGCTGCAAGCGCGAAGACGATGTGATGAGCGAGCGAGCGAGAGGTTTCTTTGCCTTCGGTTGCAACGTTCCACAGCATGCGGGACGAACCGCCCTCCCAATAAGCCAATAGTTTGGGATTTACCTGAGACGCAAAGCCGATGCGGGAACCGGATTTCTGCGCCAACATTTCGCGCCCATTTCCACCGCGCCTCCTTCCTCCAGCTGATGTGAACTTTTCTGGAAAGAAGCGAAAGGAAACGAGAAGAACCCTGGGACGGAGGCCACGGAGTCGCGAAGGCGGCCGCTCACTGATCTTGACACCAAACACAGTAAAACAGGACCTATTTACGTGTAAACGGATCCCAGCGCAAAGTTTAATGAAAGTCAGCAGGCAACACGCATAGGATTCGCGCTAAGCTCAGCTCTTAGACCTGAAATACTCTTTTTCAAGCAACGCGCAAAAGACCAAAATACAGTATCCCATTACAGACTACAATAACAGACATGTTAGTATGAGTGACTCATAACGAGGGCGTCGTTGACGGGTAAAAGCAAAGTGATGACTTTAAACCGACACCTTCCTGGTCATTGTAGGTAGGGTACATAACCGTTAATCTGTTGCTTCCAGCGTCGGAGGCATAATATGACACGAATTTAAACCCCAAACTGTCCGACTCACCGAAGACAGACAGATGTTGCTTTTGCCGCTCTCCACTTTTTCGTTCTTTCATTCGATCTGAGGCTCTTAAAGCGAACGTTTGGATGAAATTCAAATCGTGCGCATCAATGCAAAACAAAGTCCAGTGTAGAATTGTGGTTCTGATCAGCTCGTTCTGTGCTCGTATCGCATGCAGAAATTCAAATCGAGCGACATCGAATGCAAAGACAGATAGTCCAGTTCGTAGAATTTGGGATTCTGAAAAATCAGCTCAGTCTCTGGCCACTCTCCATGCAGAGTCAACGCATTTAGAGTGCTGTTCTCGTCCAGCTGCCGCAGCACAAAGTCAACTGACGGCTGGCCGTTGAGCGTAATGGTCAGAAAGGAGAAATCGGTCCTTGTGAGGAGCTTTTGCAACAGGATTTCCTGCACAAAATTAGCAGCAAAGCACTCGAGTTCGGCACCAGACCGCAGTCTGGACATGATGACCGGGACGCAGCGATTCTCAAACTCCTCTCGACTCATTCTTCTTCGCTCCTCGCCGCTACGGTAGTCCGCTCTTTGGTCCATGAACTCGTATGTATCACAGTTCACCTTAAAGGGACAGTGTCATGACGAAAAATTTGTCTCAAATCAATTACAGACTTCGTGTAGGGGTAGGTTTTCGGGTTCGAGAAAATTTTTGGTCGAGTCAGAATTTTCATAAGTGTACTCCGTATATAAGCCCTTAGTACGAAACCAAATATGCTCGGTCTTGAAGCGGTCTGACTGATGACGCGGACTCCCCGTACTGTGTTCCGAACGTGCGCACTTGCCGAAACAAGTAATTTCTGGCATTTTCGAGTGATTCTGATGCAATGAGAGTTCTTCCCGACCCCAATTTACCTAGAAACCGACCACAAAACAGAGAAATACCGCATTTCTGTGGGGAAACAGCGAAAAAAACAATATTAGCCGAAATTTCGCGCGCGCCGCGCTGTTCTCAACGATTGCAGTCGTTGAGAGCGGCAATTCTCAAGTTGCCACTACACGTCAATTGGATTTTGCGAATTTTCGCTGTTTCTCCACAGAAATGCGGTATTTCTCTGTTCTCTGTCTTTCATGTTGCGAATTCGGCGTTTACCTACGTGACTGAGCGATGGACAGATGGACAAACCGATGAATTGGGCATCACAATTGTGGGATTCCAAAAGGCAGTAGTTACGCGTGGTGAATTGGAGTAAAAACACAATTCTCATTGACAGGCGCTTCAGTTTAGCTACAGCGACTGCGAGGAATGAAAGCAATGTCCAAGCAGCTTAAAAACTGAATGATTCGAAAATTCACGATTCTCAAACAACTCTGCAAAACTCTGCAATCGTGAAGGTGCACACGTAGGCTGGCAATTATGCCTTGACGTAAAAGCAATTATTCGCTCAACGACTTCCGCGAACCGCTATATCGGTGTATTCAATTAATCTTTGGGTTTTTGTGCTTAACTTCCTCAACCTAGTTCTCTATCCGCAATCGCGTCAAACGCAGATTGCTATTCGCTTTTGCTAATCAGAACATCTTGACGTGACTTGTGGGGAAGTCGATTGTGAGAAAGGCGATGGAGATTGATTTCGGATTAGTCAATTTGTATCCGAAAGTTTGGATTTGAGTGTAATCCAAAATCCGAAAATCCGGATCCGAAATCCGCCAACTTTGGTCCATTGGTCTAAGGCGGGGTCAAACGATCAAAGTCGCCGGTGGACGCAAATTCCAGGTAGCAACATCGACTATGCTGGTGTTCGCCATAGCGCTAGTGTGTGCGCTCATCGCAGTCATCTTCGTTTGCTCTTGTCTCTGCGACTACTGTAGCGATGGACCATTGAACGCGAGCGGCGTCTATCCGATATCGGCTGTAGATCAGGACGACGAGGACGTCCAGCACCACGTCTTCGGTACGATCAATTGACGTTCAAAACCGTGAATTCTGAATTTTTCAGAAGTCTAGGATTGTTTGCGAAAACATTGAATTGTTCGCTCTTCTTTGCCGTTCGCTCTACCGTAATCGCTACCGCAGATGTTTGCTCTAAATAAATTAAAAACAGAATTCCAGTCTTAATGTAATTGTGATGATTTGAAAATGAATGAAGAAATGAAGCAAAAAAAGTCATCTTTAGAGTGAGACATTGATCCACAGCAACTTTGCTTCCAACGCGATGAACATCAACGGAATAGACGGAAAAAACGGAATAGAGTGTTTGCAGAGCGGCTGTCTTCATTGAACTTTGGATTTGATCACTTGCCCACACGAATGGAATGAAAGGAAGTCTTCTCTGGGCTAGAAAGTGGCAATTCTTTAGAGCAGCATTGCTTCTGTAAGAAAATGCGTTATTTATAAGCAGAAGATCAAGTAAACCACCGCATTGAAACGACCAGCGATGGATTCAAACACCCAGTCGTCCGATCAACAAAACGGAGCCAAACAAGAAATGAAACACAAGAACAACGCTATCGACGACGACTTTGCGTTCATCTCGCTCGACATCGTCGCCGACGTCCTCGGGCCGCACATCACCACCTTCAAGGAAGCCGCTTCCCTGTCGTCCCTCGACAGCTGCTGGGGCGACTTGGTGCGTTCGGGAAAGTTTGAAGTCGACGGTTTTTCCAACGGGAATTGGGATTGCTGTTGCACAGTCAACTTCTCCATTTGTGGAATTCAAAGAGAAGATTCAGTTGAGATCGATGATCTTCTCAAAAACAACCCCGATTGGTTGTCACTAAACTTCGCCTTCATCGACGTCTTCATTAACATCCGTCTTTCAACTTTAGATGATGACCCCGCTGTGCTGAAGATGTTGCGATCTTCAACTGGCAAAGTCACTTTTATATATGGCAACAACTTCATCGAAGAGCGGAAACCGGCGTTCAATGAGTTTTTAGTCGCTCTTGCCGGTTCTCATGCTACCGATGTGAACGTAGAAGTCGTTGATGAATATTACGACGACATCAAACTGGAAGCTCTCTTTGCTGACCTCCGACTGCTTATTGCAAATCCTTGCCTTCAATCACTGGAGCTGACAGGTTTGAGCATCAGTGAGATCGTCGACTTCTGCTTGAACATCGAGACCGACAAAAAGCTGACGTTCTTCAAGGACATTGTTTATGATAATGATTTCACCGACGTTCTCGATGATCGAGGCTTCAGAAAACTTGAGCTTGCATGCGAATGCACTCAATGCTACGAATATGAGAGACCGCGCACCTGCTGCTGGGAGGAAGAGTGGGATAAGCGCTGAATGCACATTCGATCATTCAGTCTATCAGAAACTCCACCCGAAGGACAACACGAAGGTCATCAGAATGTTCGTCCAGCGTGTGGAAGGCGATAGGGATAGCAGATTCGGGGAGTTCGCAGAAGTCCATTTGCTCACTCACGGGATCGACGTCGCCGGCTACGCAGAAGAGAGCGATTTGAACGATGCAATTTATGCAAGGGACAAAGAAGAACTCAAGAAGCAGATCTGTGGCCGGGTCCGACATGAAAGGGACTACTAGATGGAAGTTTGTTTTAATGTTTTGTTGTTGCTGGTAAAGTTAAATAAAATCATTCTGTTGAAAATCGATCAGCACCTTCCCATTGAGTGGTTTTGAAATAAAGGCTGATTGTGGTAGAAAACAATCTCGACTGCTTAGGAGTCAAGCGGTCTTGACTGGATCGAACGACGTCACTATCGTCTTCGATGACGACGCTTTAAAAGTTCCAGCTGTGATGAAGATTGCCGGTGGAAATATTGAACTCACCGACAATGTCTTCTGTAAACTTATGAGCGTTCCGTGCGGCATCATTTTGGCCTGGAACTGCCCATTTAGCACGGTTTTGTGGCCTAAGGCTGAGAAACGATAAAACCTCGTATTTTGGCGAGTGGCTGTGTGGGTCGCGGAACAGATTTTGTCGCGTAATTGTTCTCTAAATTGATGCGCGTATCATTCCGGATGCACAGTAACGAAGAATCCTACCTTAGCCTCGACGGTTACCAAGAATTCACCACCGGAATGAAATTGATGAATGCGAATCCTGCTGAGTTTCTTGTGCGTCCAGCCGATGGCCGCAATTACTGCCTCCAACGGGCTTACAGCGCCTCAGCAGAATCCATTCATTGAAGTGAAACCCGCATATTTGGTGCAATTCGTAGCGAGGAAAGCAAAGCAGGTGAGCGCGGTTCGTCTATTCATTAAGCCGATCAATCGCTGTTAAGGTCGATAGGCAACGCAGTTCTAGTGTCGCTAGCAGGGCAGCTTTGGAAGCCAACCTCGAATGACGTCAGGTGGCGTTCCCTGTGGTCCGAAATCAGCCGTCAGTCAGTGAAGTGGATGCTGTGTTCTCGAGGTCAGTGTGCGCGAGTTTCGTGAAGTTAGAATGAATTATTCGCATAGATGCATTTCACTTTGTCCATCTGTTCTTATGCATTCGAAATGGTGCTTAAAAAACCCGAAAAGAGCATAATATCCTCCCAGATTGGCGCGCATTCGCGTGACAATGACTGATTTGTTTCATATGTATCACACGCGTCATCGCTTGCAACTGGTTCTTTTCCTTCCCACTGAGCGCGGAAATCAATCTACATTCTCACTTTCCGAGCTCGCTTATCTTCGAAAATTGCTGTTTACTATCATTTCGTGTTTGCTTTTGTCTCTGGTCGCATCAGCGCTATCTGGCTATCTGATTACAAGCAATTTTCCGCGAAAACAACAATAAATTCTCATTCGAACGACCAATTCAGCCGTTTCCAATTGTCGTTTTACGACATTCAGCTACCCAATTTCGCTGAATCAGCGCGTGGAGGCGACGCTGTCGAATTAATCAGCGGAATTCGTGTTTGCGTCAGTTGGTTGAGAATTTTTGCATTTAAGGAATTGAATCACGCTCGAGGCTTCTGTGTCGCCGTGTGGAAATGTTTCTGTGGCTACTGTAAGTGGTTCTTAATCGTCGTCTAATTAATGTTCTTAATGATATTCAGCCTGGCAATTGGCTTCTCGTCTTCTTGTGGCGGCTCGCAAGTCTATCCGCGTCTTCCTACATTCGCCAAGCCTCTTCACTATGACGTCTTCATCAACCCTGACTTGGAAAACATGAGAATCCACGGAAAGGTCGGAATCGACTTGCTGCTGATGGAACCGACCGACTTTGTGAAACTCCACGCTGGTGACATGACGATCAACAATGCGAGCTATCGTGCGCTCGATTCTGAACGTAGGTTGTGAGGCGGCTAGATTGGGGTGGTCTCTATGGAATGTTTAGACGACAGAGACTTCGCAAAGGTCGAAATCGATGAAAATTTCCATTTTCTCACGTTGCGATTCCCAGAAGTAATCCAAGGAGGTCGCAGAGTCATTCTGAACATCGACTACACAGCGAAGATCAGCGACAAATTGCATGGAATGTACCGTAGTTCGTACAAGGACGGAGCGGAGACCAAGTACCTGATCGTAACGCAGTTCGAAAGCACCTCCGCTCGCTTTGCATTTCCTTGCTGGGACGAACCGCTCTTCAAGGCTCAATTCACAATCTCATTGGACGTCGATTCGGAACTCACGGCGCTCTCCAACATGCCAGAATCTCGCGTGGAGACGAGAGGAACGCGGAAGACCGTCATCTTTGAGAGAACCCCACTGATGTCCACGTATCTCGTCGCGATGGCCGTTGGAGATCTGGAATTCATCGAAGGGCGAGAGGCGAACGGTCCTCTGGTCAGAGTGTACTCGACTCCGGGCAAGAAGCTTCTCACGCAGCTCGCTCTGCGGTACCATTTGAAGGCGTTCACCTACTACAACGCGCTCTTCGACTATCCCTACCCGATGAAGAAGTGCGACGCCCTCGCTCTCCCGGATTTTGCCTCTGGTGCGATGGAAAACTGGGGTTTGATCACCTATCGCGAGACCCATCTTGTCTTCAACGAGAGCACCGCAAGGAAGGCAATGAAATTGGGTTCAGCTACCGTAATCGGCCATGAAGTCGGCCATTTCTGGTTTGGAAACCTTGTCACAATGGTAAAGTCACCTCTGAGCGCCCTAATCTCGATTCTGTGATTCCAGAAATGGTGGGACGACCTCTGGCTGAAAGAAGGCTTCGCCACGTTCCTCATGACGCTGTTCACCGAGGACAACTACCCGGAACTCGGCGCTTGGGACAGTTTTCTGGGAACGGATACGCTCTCTGCGAGAAGCCTCGACTCTCTGAGCTTTTCCCATCCAATCCAGTTCCCCATTGACAATCCCGCCGAGTTGACGTTGATCTACGACGCAGTGACCTACAAGAAGTCGTGCCACATCATCCGAATGCTCTATTTGTACCTGGGAAGGCAGAAATTCTTGGAGGGATTGCGAAAATACATCAGAAAGCACCAATATTCCAACGCCCAAACCGATGATTTGTGGAATGCATTTGGTGACGTCACGGGAAAGGTATTTGAAGTGTGAATTGCCCCGAAATAACCAATTTCAGGACATAAAATCGTTGATGTCAGGCTGGACCAAGCAGATCGGCTACCCGGTGGTCACGGTATCGATCAACCAAACTGGAGCGCTTTCGATTTCCCAGGAAAGATACCTGGCCAAAGGGGAAAAGGATCCGGGCGTTGGTCCGTGGCAGATTCCCGTGAATCTTCTCATTGTCAAGAACAACGTCAGCAGCACCGAATCCTTCCTCCACCCGTCGGAATCTACGAATCAACTCTCTGAGAAGATCGCCTCGGCTGATTTCGTTCAAGTGAATCCGAGAACTTCTGGATTCTACCACGTCAAGTACGGCGCGCCCGCGATGATGAAGAAGCTGCTCAAAGCGTATGGGGACAAGACGATCGATCACGTGAATCGATTCACTCTGCTGACCGACACTCACTACCTGGTAGGGAACGAGCGAAGAGGAGTCGTCTTCATGACTGCTTCAGGTAAAAGCCGGCTTGTCTCCCATCGACGAACTCCTGGATCTCATCGAAGCGTCCTCCAACGAGAACTCGTCTCTCGTGCTCTCTGTTCTCTCTACAACCATCCATTACAATTTGGAATGGCTGGAACGCTCAAACGACCGAAAATTGCAGAGAGCGTTCAAGAGCTTCATTCTGAAGACTTTCAAGAACGCGTCGCAAGCGATCGGATGGACGAAGAGCGCAGGCGAATACCCCGATGCCCTGGACGCTCGTTGCTACCTGAAGGAGATCATAGCGAACGCCGCAGACGTCCAGACGATCGTTGAAGCGACACTCCGCTTTGAGTCCAACGAATACGCGTCCGAGCTGAAGCCTATTGTGCTTAGAGTGATCGCAGAAGCTGGCCTCGTTGGTGCTCAGCAAATCCTGGACCTCTACAAGACCTCTAACAACGCCATTGACAAACGGGATTACGGTACAGCCCTCGGCTATGTCACCGACAAGGAAGCGTTGAAGAAAGTTCACGAATTCATAATTCAAGAGGTATTTCAGCAATTCATTCACAATCTAAATAATCCACTTTCAGGAGAACGTACGCGCTCAAGACTTCAACAGAATCATCGGGTCTCTGGGAACGACTCCACAAGGCCAAGAAGCTACCTGGGAATTTGTGAAATTGCATTGGGAGACCATCAAACGCAAGTACGATTCTCCCGTTTCGCGCGAAATTGTCAGGATGCTGTTGGTCCTGCTCGATGGCTCATCGAACGAGGCCGTGATCGACGAACTTCGGGTAATCGTAGTGAAATTGCTCAACGATACAGAACAGCAATTCAGGCTCTATTCACCAAAGATCAACTGAAGACGATCGAACGAAAGCTTGAAGAGCTAAAGGAACGTATCCACATCGGCACACGTCAAAGAGGACTCCACAAGAAGGCGCTCGCTCTGTGGCTGGAGCGAAATTAGCACTTTGATTGCATATAAATTAATTGACTTGTGTGTACAGCCTGGAACTAAAAAGTTACCGAATATCTAGACAGTAATGACTAGGCGATCATTCAAAGCTGACTCGGGAATAGCCGATGGCGGTGCTGTCGGTGGGGTGCTGTCGTATTTCGCGTCTGCACCGAACAATGCAGGCTGGAGCGACATTGTTCTCTTATTTGACACGTTTCGTGGCGACCGTTCGTCGATGCGCCGGTCCGCGTGAATAGCAAAAGAACTACAAACCTTCACAGTTTCGCTTCGAGCGTCGCTTCTCTGTGCGGCGCATCGAAATAGAAATGATATTTAACCGCATTGTTTGATTCGCTGGTCAAGGAAACGGGAACACCGCCAACCATGGCCATCAGCAACGAATTCGCGTTCCTCTCGCTCGACATCGTCGCCGACGTCCTCGGGCGGAACGTCACCACATTCAAAGAAGCAGCTTCTCTGTCCTCTGTCACCAACCGCTGGGGCGACCTGATCCGTTCCTGCAAGTTTGAAATAAAGGATTTCGGAGATTCCGGACGTTGGAACCGGAAGAGCAAAGTGTCCTTCTCGCTTTGTGGAAATCGAAGAGAAGACGCGATCGACAACGAGTATCTGCTCAGAAACCATCGCGATTGGTCTTTACTCCGTTTCACCAACAGGGGCAGGAATTTGAGAGCTTCAGATGTGCTGAAAACACTGCGATCTTCCGTTGTGAAACCAGCAAAGACCGCGCAATGCGATTTAAGCGTAAAATGGCAGAAATCGCCGTTCGAATTGCTTTTCACCTGTGGTTCAACGGTCAAACGGCTCAACAGAGCCACTTTCCTGTCACCCTCGTTCTTCAGCCTCTGTGCCTGGCTCCTCTTTGTGTTCATCCCGCGCTTTTTGTGCCTCAGCGCGGCGTTTGTTGGAGCGTTGAGTTTGTTCGCCGTTGGTCTGTTCGCCACCCTTACAGTCATCTTCATTGGATTCTGCACAATCTCCACAATCGGCGTCAGTTTAATCGGCTTCAGCGCCATCGTTTTCTCGTTCCCTATGCTTTTGCTCTGGTCAGCTCACCGTATCTTTGTGTGAAGCCTACGACCGCTCTTCCCGCCTCCTCTGTGGCTTCTATTCGTTACCGTAATCACTCCTCTGTTTCTTTGTGTTGTCTTTACCAGATTAGATTTCTCTTTCGAGTCGTTTCCTTACCACCAGACGATGTCCTACCCCAATTATACAGTGTTTGAAAAATAACTTTTTCCGAAGCGATTGATTGGAGGATTAAATATTGTGTTAGACACGCGCCAAACGTTTATTGGGGGAACACGAGGAAATTGGTTCAACGCCCTACACGAGAGACTAGAATGGAACTCACATTGCGACCAAATTTCTGAAGTTCGGCCAATTACCAAAATGCATCGCATCGAACAGTGCTTGGTTGATCAAACCAAACGCGAAATCATGGAAAGTAGCGACAAATTTGCGTTTCTCTCGCTTGACATCGGCGCTGAGGTCCTCGGAACGCACGTCTCCAAAGACGCCAAAGAAGATTTAAAGAAGCCGCCTCTCTGTCCTCTTTCACCAGCAGCTGGGGCGATCTGATTCGTTCCTGCCAGTTTGAAATCAAGGAGTTTGGAGATTCCGGATGTTGGATCTTCTGCGACTAAGCAAACTCGATCCGACTGCTTCAACGCTTACTGCTCGCGTTTATTGCAATCGTCTTTTTCATCGTTAGCTTTGCTTTTCTCTTCATCACTCCCCACGTCTTCTACGCTGTCCGCCCAGCCATTTTCAGTGTCTCCCGCACTGTACTGATGTTCTTTATCCCTTTTCTCTCGTTAACCGTCTTCCTCTATACCTTCTTCAACTTCAACTTGTTAGAATGAGATCTAACGAGAATGCAAGTGTAAAATGCTTTATCGGATTGAAAATTGAGAATCTAGATGTCTCCAACATCTTTCCCCTCAAGAAGCTCGAAAAACTCATTTTCGTGGATGTATTTGCGCAGTTTAAAGGTTTCGTACTCGCTCCACTCGCTCCAAACGCTCGCTTCCTTCGACGTCAAACAGAGCTCCAGGTAGCGGGTATTGCAAGTCACGCATTCGATGCGCTTTGCTTCGTCGTTTGGGTGGTCCAAATAGTAGATGTAGGAGCCTGGAGAGCTAATGGAGTCTGCGAATGTTGAAGTACTCGCAACTTCCCGGAAATTGAATCTTCGGAGCAAGTATTTGTAGCTATTATTCGTAATCCTGATTTTGAAACGAACGCGTTGCATGTGGGTTGGGAAGGAGGTGAGCTGCGACCAATGCTCCAACAGAGTGGACATCAAACCGTAGTTTTCAGTGTCGAGCGTGAGAGCAACGAAGTTTGGCTTCTTGATGAAGGACATCAGCGCCTCGTTTGCGTCCTTCTCGTTGAGGGGAACACGACATACGTCTAATTGCCGCAGGGTTGGATTGTTCAGATTCCTTCTGAATGCCTCCGCTGGCAGAGAGTCTTCCTTGAAGAGATAGAAGAATCTCAATTTCGTGATCGGACGAACGGAGAGAATGTTCAGGATCTCCGTAATTCGCTCTTCCGGCGTGCAGGAATTTGCAGTGACAGAAACGCTGCCAGTCGCGTGTCGGAAGACGCGATTTGATGCTTCCTTGGGGGTCGAATCATAAAGCTCAACCGCCACGTCGGTCAGATGCAGCATGCTCCAGTCCTTCATGTCGTCCATGCGCTTCAGTGGCATCGTTGTCAGAGAGTGACCGTACTCGTAGCGTTCAGTGGTGTAGTCGCCTTTCCACCTGCAACCGACTTTCAACTTTGTTCTACGAAGGCTCCCGCCGCGAATGGCGGCGCCCCACGCGCTCTCGGTCTGTTCCAGAAGCTCCAAATCTTCGAGTTTCGGGCAACCGATGTGGAGAACGTCGTGGATGATGTCGAGCGAGAGGTCAGCGAAGACGTTGGAGCCTGTTAAAGCCATTATGTTACGGTTTAAGAGTGGCTTTGAGGCCTCAAATGGGCCAAAAGCAATGCGGTGTGCAAAACAAAAGCAATGTCTCAAAAACTCGCTATTGTCGAATTTTTTAAATATATGGGCAAATACCGTACTTCATCACGCAGAAATAAAATCCAGACCTTCCCACTACCGTACACAAACAGGCAATCGCTCATAGACCACAACTCTTGGCTCAATTCAATGAACGCGGTTCTCAGACTCAAATTCGCACGATCCCAATTTACTACCTGGCCGCCCTCAGGGTCTAATCCGCTTTTCCACGCCGCCAAAGCCGAAATTAATTACGTTTGAGTACTAGCTCCGATGTCCATTCAGCACGGAGTAGTGCAGACGACTTAGCCTGGCCATGGAGTCTGCTCTGTCGCTGCTCCGCTTCGCGAGCATCTCGCTCCTCTGCGCTCTTGTCGGACTGGAGTTGTTCTGGCTGCACACGCTCTGGCGATGCTGCGCGGACGTCTCCTGTTCGCAGTTTGACTGCGAGCAACTTCACAATTACAGTTTCACTCCGCTGCTCTACAAACTCGCGCTTCCTGCTGTGGTGCTCGGATACGTTCTCTACGTCCAGGGCGTCAAGAGAGGTGAGTGAGGGCGTTTCTAATCACTTGATGTCGAACACGATGATTCAGCTGAGAAGGAGAGAGAAGCGGAGGTGGAGGCGATTCTCACCGAGTTGCTGAATGCCGACGCGCTGCAGAATCAGCCGAGAAAGCGGAGGAACAAGACGAGACGCGAGATTATGACATAAGAAGAGCCACATGTTGTTGCCCGTGATTGATGGTTACCGTATCTTCTTTGAGTAAATTGAGTTTTGAACAACAAGATTTGAGGTGAAAACATCAGAAATCAGATTGCCAGAAACAGACTACATGCGCCGTCCCGTCAAGCCAAATCCGCTTTTGACGGCCATGGTGAAGTAGTCGGGTATATGACGCTCTGCGAACTGCTACAGTAATCACACTTGTTGATTTCTAAATTCTTGCAAAACAGGGTTGAAGGGTTGAATTCAGACGTTTAGCTCTCAAAATGAGGCGAATGTGAGGTTGACCAAAGAGACGATGAAGTCTCTTATGAACCAAAAATAGTAGGATTTACGATTTTTCGTCATGTTTTAAAATCCGATCTTATCGCCGTGATTTGTGACTTTCTAAATTTCCAGATTTTGAGGATCACACGCGACTAACACCCTCATTGTCAGTTTATGACTTCCAAATAGCTACCTGCGTCTGCGGCCCCTCAGGCCCTAATCCGCTTTCCCTCCACACGCCGCGAGTAAATAATTACACCCGGATTAGAGCCGCCATCAATCCGCCAGCGCCCTTCTTCGCCCCTCACCGACGCTCTCCTCCTTTGTGTCCTCCGGCTGCGCGCGGAAATGGAGAATTGGTTCGATAAGCTGCTCTCGGTCGTTCGGAGCATCTGCCTGACGGTCATCACGGCAGTGGCCACGTGGGACATTTATTGGTTCCTCAGCGTGCCGCAGTGTTGCTTCGAGGGCAGATGCCCTGATTTCGCTCTCTGCAGCCGGATTCAATTCTCTTCTTTCTTCCTTTTTCTGCGAAAACTGAGTTTCCCGGTGCTGACGCTCGGCTTCGTGATGTCGGTGCAGAGCACGCGGAAAGGTGAGCACTCACTGAGATGACGAGAAACGCGTTGATTTTGTGTGTTTCAGCCAATCGGGAGCGCAAAGCTGAAGCGGAACACGCATCTGAAGAGCGGCAGAACGCGCAAACGCAGAGAACACGACCGCGAAGGAGAAGAGTGCGACCCGGGTTTATGATCTGAATGCGAAATGATTGAGCGAACGCAGTCCGTTCATTGGTGAAGGTGAAGCTAGCATGCGCCGCTATCTGGCGCCTCTATGTCACGATTATTGCCAGAATTGTTGCATTTTCTCATAAATTCGCCCTTTGCGAAGATTTCTATTAGTTGTGCAGCTCCACGTGTTCGCTCTACAGGGTTTTAGAGAAGAGAATATGAGTGGAACCCTATATTGCCTAAAAGGCACCAATCTGGCTGCAGAGTATGGTAGCGCGAGCTTAGGACGTGACGCTTCCCATTAGCTGATGAGGTCGATGAAGTCACAATGCAAGGATGATCCAGGATCATCGTTGCCGTGACCTACATGATGCAGCAGGTGAGATGGAGTCGTATTATCTCTCTCCGGAACAAAGCGAATTTTGCAGAAATTCGCATCCACGAGGTGCGCAGCTATGAAAGAAGACTTTAATGTCTTCAGCTGGAGATCGCCCTTCATAAATTTTAAGCACGCACGCCAGAGCGTCCCTGATTATCGCTCCGCAAAGCCACTCGACAAAGCTATCCGTGGATTGAAGCCCTTTATGTTGTTGATCTTTTCAAGGTTCGCCCTTTGCACGCGTTCCCACGCTGCAGCATCATCTGCAGCATGGACTCTCCAGGCGATCAAAACGCACGAAGCGGAAGTTGGTTCAGTGCTCCAAGAAGCTTGGAGTCTCACATACATTTGCAAAAAGGAAAATCGCAGAATCCTGGACGTCATTGAATGTCTCAAGAGCATTCCGTAAGCTACTGCATCTGACGCTCCTTCATCTGACAGGCTAACTTTGTAAACTACAACTTATCTCAACTGTGGATTACTGTAGTTGCTTGATAAACTCAATTTAAACATTTATTCGAAGAATCATAGAACGGCAGAATTACTTGGGAAGAATGGGCGGGTTGACAGGAGAAGCATCCCGGCGCTGTCGGATGACCGCGTACACAAGCAGGAGCACCACGGCGACGAGTTGGGTGGCAGCGAGGAAGATGAAGATGGGATGCGTCCTCGCCTGTTCGATGATCAGCGGAGTGTAGTACTCGGTGGCAAATCCGAGGGTTCCTGGGACGAAGACGACGATGAGGAAGAGACAGAGGAAGGCGAGCATTGCTGGTTGCGAGTTGAAATGGAAGCGTGCGAAAGGCGCTTAAATAGGACGAGATGCACTGCTTTTTGGTCCACAGCATTGCTGTCTTTGAAAGCAATGCTGCACCCTCCACGCTCTCTGCAAATTGCACCTTGCAGTGTCAGCAGCTTTCTGATTACCGTAGTCTGCGTGGTTGCTTAGAAAGCAGACGAAAACGTGTGAATCGACGTCACAAATCGCTCCGACCACAACAGAAAACAAGAATCTAACGTAGTAGAGACAAATCCCACCTCTCATCGGGCTGGTTGTCTTCCTAATCCCGTAAACGTTACCGTTTCTCAAATCCGCGTCTCGGCGCCAACCAGCAACCACAAATAAAGCAAAATTGCACCCTCAATCCGCGTTGTTGATCGGTCGATGGTTCTTTAGAAGAGAACGGCAAATTGGTGCCTTACACAACTCTCAAATTGGGAGTTTCCGAGAGCGCGCGAAACTAGGTTAATAATATGCTTCTTACAAGCGACCAAAACTCAGCGGATGGCCGCACAGGCGTTCCTTTTGGCCACCGGAGCAAGCCGTTTCTTTTGGTTTTCTACGCCTGCATTTCAAAGCCAAACTTCAAACACGAAACCAATTTTGCTGCAAATTTGTCACAAGATTCTATTTCCTTTGGTCACGTGCACAATCTTAATCGGCGCGTTCAGAGTTCCCCGATCGACGCGTTACGGAAATCACGGCGCACCTCGCGATTTCAACCCGCCCTGATTGTCACGCTTCATCTGCGCTCCGCGCACTCCGCGCACTCCTAATAGACCAAAAAACAGCGCTCATATGGTCCTGAGCACCTGTCGCTGGGCTTGGCGCAGCTGCGAGCTGAGTGGTACTTAATGTTTCGATCGCTGGCTGGTGGGTCGCGCTTTGTAAATTCACTAAACTCAATGTTTAACTTCTTTCAATCTAGAGGAAACATAATTTGAACTCTGAAATCCGCTAATTAGAGTAGCAGTGCTTTCATTTTGGTCAAATATAAGCGGATTTTTGCAATTTCAGGTATCTAACAACAAGAATCAAAGCCCCCAACGGCAAGAAGGTCATTCTGGCCAGCTGCTTATTCCATCGCTGCTAGAGGCACGCAGTTTCCCTCCATGTAGCCAATTTAATGCGCGATTTCCCTACTTTAACCACTCGCGCATGTCAATCGGAGCTAATTTCAGATCGAACGAGTCATGTCGCACTTTCCCAACTCCGCCGCGATCGACGTGACAACGCGGATGTCCAGAGCGGCGCTGATCGAGGCGGCGGAGAATTGGCGCGACACGCAAATCGCGATTGCGGCCGGATTGATCGCGCTCTTCGTCCTCTGTCTTCTCGCCATCGCCATCCGCTACGAGTGCTTCGGAAATCGCAATGAGGATGCGGTCAGTCAGGCCGCCGCTCTCCCGAGAAGCCCCCAACTCGGCCACACCGACGTGGAGAAACAACATCTGACTGCGTGAGTGTTTGAGCGAGAAAGCAGCCAGAATGTGTGGTTTTAGGCAATCTCCAACTCAGCTGCTTGATCAGTCGACCGCTGCAGAGCGCATCTGATGAGGGTGGCGCTGATTTGAAGCTGGCGAGATCCAGTCACGGATAGCGTTTGATGTTGAGAAGTAGATTGTTCCAGCGATTGCGACTTCCCGGTGTTGTCGTCATTTGTGTTTGTGTCAAATGGATGTTCAGAATATTCCCCTTCTGGTCATTGTTGCTACTGTAGGAAATAAATGATTCAGTGAGAGCGATAGTGGGTACGAATTGCTGCCCGAGATCAATTCAAATCGAAGGGTTGTAATCGCTTTACTGTCTTCAGAGCTTGAGCGAGAGCAATTGGTTTTCCTTACTAATGGTACCCAATGAAAGCAAGTACGATAGTCCGTTTGAAGAGCGAAATGTCGCGGAAGCGCTGCCATTGGATACAAATGCTCACCACGCTGCTAGTCGTTCAAAATCAAATCACAATTGTGGAAATCGCTGAGACGTTACCGCTGTCGCTGGGTGGATTATGGTCAGCATTAACAACGTTCGTTGTTTTGATTTCTTGGCTTCTTTTGGCTGAAATTAAATTCCAGATCTGATCTGACCACGGAAATAGTATTGATTTTTAGTATGCTTTATTCTGCCCCAATAGGCGGTTACGGTAGTCCTCTTCAAGATAGCCCAGTGATGTCAATTAAACATGTTCGTCCTCATCATGGGGTCTCTCCGTATGTGCTCGCTTCAGTCTTCAACTTATCGACTCATCCATTTCATCGCCTCACCTTTGCTGGAGACACCCGCGTCGCACTTCATTTCATCGCGCCCTCATTATCTCCCACCTGACGTTGCTGTCCTCGTTTCATCCGTTCAACTCAGCCATGAGCCTCGACCTCTCGCGTCTTTTGAACGCCAGCGAATCCTCATTTGCATCGGAGACGACTGCGAACAAGACTTACCAGATGCAGCAGGCTCTGAAGGTTGACGACGACGATGTTCTCCTCGAGTTGGTCGTCTTTATCGCATTCTGCTGCTTCCTCTTGATTGCAATGATTCTCATCATGGTCTCCGTCCCCACAAAGTGGGTTTGCTCCGTTGAGCGTGACGAAGACGGTGGAGACGATGGCTTGTAAGTTGGAACCAGATTACGGTAGTTTGTAATTTGGATGGCGATTTCAGCGTGTCGAAAGGCTCCTTCGGCGATGTTGCAGCGATCGCTACTCCCTGAGAACCTGAGGCACTTTTGGCGATGCGTTTACTCCCCGATGTTGATGTTCTGGCTGTTTGAAAGAACGGAATAAATGCTTGTTTTGATCACAGCTGAGGAAGGTTTCTCAGCGACAACACAATGCCGGATTTTCCAAATTTTGCAGTGACGTAACTATCGCAGTTCTGCCTTTAGCAATAAGCTCCAAATGCCAACCAAAAAGGGTTAAAGGGTCCACGTCGTTCAGATCGTGTCATTCCGCCGTTGTCACCGATTCTCATTGCTTTTGCTCTCCACGAAAGGTTTCGTTATTAGCAATCAAAATGAAAACAAGGATTAACGCGCGTTCTCGAACAATGGAATTTCCCATCGTCCGCCTATCGACGGCTCTATTCCTCTCCGCGCTCTGGTTGCTAATTGCCCGTCTTTCCAGCGATGGCCACCTACCTCAATAGCACCGACTTCCTCCTCCAACTCGACCAGGAGGGTTATTGGCTGGACACACTTCACGAACGCAAAATCGGACTTTTGCTCACCGGCGGCATTCTTCTGGTGCTGATGATGATTGGCGTCTGCTTGATTTGCTGCGCCTCGACCGGAGAGAACGCCGTGGAGCCGGACGACAGATCGCACGTGCTTCCGGCCGCTATGCAGGATCACGAAATGTGAGAACAGGCGCTAGTCAGTGAGAGGAGATGAAAAAACGCGATTTTAGGCAATTTCTCAACGATGAAGCTGAACAAGACGAAGGCATCGAAGAGGACGTCGCCGACACTGATTGAAGGAGAGAAGCAATTCCGATTTGTGCCTAAAACATAAAACTAATTTGAATTTGAATTTTTTGTCAAAAAACGGGTTTGAAAATAGCATTTTCTGAGTAAAAAGAAGAGATTTAAAGATCGCTCGATAGGTTGGAAGTACTAAAAACACGCAAATGTTAGTTCGCATACGTCGGGACAGAATGCCAAAAGGAGTAAATTTAGGCAAATGAGAGCACCGGGAACGTGTACGTCTACTTGTGAGCGCCCAGCGGTCAAAATGGGAAATTGCACGGTTACTTGACCCCCGGAAGAGCCTCCAACAATGAGATGCTCGCAAATCAGCCCCAGATCGATCTATCTGTCGTTCATCACCTGCTGTTTTCATCGTCGTCGGCGACACTACGGTAATGCTCACAAAAACAATGATTTTCGGCTGATGGATTACGGTATGCTGCCATTGTGTCCTTCAACAGTCAGTTCTCTTCATCTGCAATCGACGCGCATCTCGCCTCCGCCAATTAATTACGGTTTGTCCCGTCATGAGCTTGGAACTCTCGTTTCTCCCATGAGATGCGCGCGCGGGTATTTATTGATTGCACCTTGGGAGGACAACGCTACTTTCGCTTCTTCTTCCTCACTTACTTCTCCGCCTTGCAAACTCTAATTCGCGCATTTTAGGTCCGAATGGCTTCTTTCGAGCTGTCCAACACTACCGTAACCATAGACCTCGTTAACGGAATGCCGAGAACTCAAGAGAAAAGCGCCGTTCCTCTTTGGGTCTACGGTGCCGGTTGCACGTTGATTCTCTTCCTCTTTGCGACTCTTGCAGCGATGCTCGTTTGCGTCTGCAAAATCGCCGTTCGACGCAACAGCGCGGTCGCTTCAATGACCGAAGCGGCCGCCGTTCACTACCACGTGAACAGCAATCCGGTCGTGCGGTTTGACGACCTCGGCATAATGACCTCTTCGCCCCAAGAGTGAGATCACTGGATTTTGGTCTAAAGCAGTTAGATGTTGAGTTGCAGCTCGTCTCAAGTGTTTATGAAAGTGACGCGAGGACCTGCTGCTGAAGTGGAGAATGAAACGAGTAGTCAGTGCCTGAAATAGACCTCAAATGCCGCCATGTTTTTTGCCGTTGTTCTGTGTACGGTTGTTGTTGCAATAAATCTACGAGAAGCTGCTTTAAATAAAACCATAAAAATCGCCATTTTCACTCGAAGACGATAGCGGAACAGACCCAAATGACACAATTTGGGTCTGCTTACCAGGGCGCCATTTGGGGACCATTTTCTTCACATGAAATGTGTGTGTAGAATCCGCGTTTGTTCCATTGACGTAGTCAGTCAGACATCTGCCGCTGCTCCCCAATTATCGGCGGAGCTACACTTAGATGACAATGTCACCTCTGCTCATTGATTTAGAAGAACTCCCAAAGGAGTTAACTCGCAAGCACCTCACTCATCCTCGGTTGAAAGTTACGGCGGCAATTCCCTCGCTAATTGCCACGATGCATTTGCTGACTTTGCTCTACGCTCTGGGTTCAAGTGGACATAGTAATGCTGACTTGTTTTCCAGAATCGCCTTCCCCATGGACACCTGGATGATCGCCGGAGTTTGTGCTGGGACCCTATTGCTCCTCGTCCTTGGGGTCCTCATTGCGTTGTTTCTCTTGAACGGAAACAACCGCGCTAAAGTCGATGTTCTCGGGTTGAAACCTAAACGCGTCGATCGTCAAGAGAAGTGAGCGCGAATTGAAGTCTTTCTGAGTTTGAATTCCGTTTCAGGTATCAAGTGAAGTACTTCTCGTCCCACTTTGCGGCATTTGTGCTTCCTGGAGGGGGAGCGACCCACGCCGATCCTGGCGTTGATAACAACGCTGCAAACGCACAGTTTATGGCCTGAATTCGTCAACTTTTGTGTAAAATTGCGATTGAATAAAATTTTGTTGAAATGATTAGAAGAAATGACGTTGATCTGTGATAAAGAAGAACCATCAAGAGCTTGGTTAAACTACCGTAATCCGCACTGATGCAGATTCATTCATGTCTTTGTCTTTTTGGCTCTCAGTCTGATAGTTTAGCTGATAGATGATGACAACTTTAAACACAGTCACCGTTATTAAAGTTCTCTAGAAAATCAGATTTATCTGTGGTCCATCTCATTTTCAATGCGCGACGATCGCAGCAGCGCTGCCGACTTTATCTTGAAAGGAGCGCGCATGAACGAGACTACCTGCTACGTGCGCGGCCGCTCCTCGCCACGTTTCTTCCCAGCGTCGAGAATGCGTTCTTTCATGTGAAGAAAACATGAAACATGGACTTTGACCACGTTTTAAGCGTTCGCATGAAGAGAATCCCGTGGGGAAAGAGAGCAGAAACTATAGAGCGAAAAAGGAAGAATCAGACCAGAAAACTGGATTTTTCAGTTTGCAGCAGAAATATCAACCCGAAATGTCGCTTAGTTCACATTCCAAGCGCGAACGACAACGCGACAATTGCTTTCCAGAGGAACGCGGTCATTCTGCCAATGTGGCAATAGCAAAGATCACAATTTAGACCCAAAAATGTATTCCAAAAATGCGTTTCAGGCGTCTGGTACTACGGTATGTCCTTTGTGTTTAGCGGGCTGCTGTAGGATACGATGTATTAAAGAAAAACAAAGTTGTTTTGATCGAAACCTCGTTCAACCGTCCAAAAGCTGCTCTTTCTAGATTTAAACAAACGAGCTTTTGTGCAAACAACCCTTAAGGAGAACACGTAGCGCAGTGATTACGCATTCACGGAACTCCACTTTCTAAAGGTCCATTTCCAAAATGACGCCCTCGAGCTTAGAATTTGCAACTTTTACTTAGAGTAATGACTCTTACCCCGCATTGTCCTCCCTTACGCTCTAGCTATTAGCTTTGTTAGATCTTCAGCGCCTACCGTAACCCTAAGATGACGGCTAAAGTGGAGAAACTGTAAGCTTCTGATTGTTACTTGAGATTGCGATCGATTTTCAGACCTCAACATCTTCCCTCTGTGCTCCTCTTCTCTGTCATCGTCCTGCTGACCTTCAACGCTGGCTACACGGTCTACAGTAACCTGAACGAAAACTTGTTCTGGGATCTGGCCACATGCGTTGCTGAAGGCTTCTCGATTGGAGTAAAAGGGCTAAAACAGAAGCCTCCATTTCTGATTGCAAATTTATTGCAAAATCGCCACAATCAAGTTGTTTCCTGAGCGCTTTTCGTTGTCAGATCAGCTCAACATCGGTTTCGTCCGTCTAAAGCACCTTCTTTGTCTTCAAAGCAGCAGTGTCAGGGCAACCTACATCGACAAATCCATCCAGATCGTCGTTCATACACGTGCAGCAGTTACAGACGATGATACCGAGCACACCGAGCACAATCAGTGTTGCCAGACCGACGTTCTTCTGGATCTCTGTCCTCATCCTCGCGTCCAGTTTGACGTAAAAGAAGATGCCGACTGCGAGGCCGATGATTGTGGCGAGAATCACGAATATTGTTTTCCAGATCGACATCCTGAAAGCGATTTTCACGGATTTTAGAGCGTTCCGTCAACCACGTGCAAATTTGCTCATTTCTTATTCGCCAAATGTGACTTTGACTGCTCGTTAGAATAAAGAATGAGAAGAAGGAATGTTGATTATCAAATGAGTTGCGCGCTCGCGTGACACATCAGCCTCTATTCCACATCTCGGCTCTCATTGGCAACTCGTCCCTAGAGTCCACAGCGTTCTGAGCTAAAGGAATCAAGGCCTACCCGACAAAGTTGTCATTATAATGAGATAGCAGCAGTTCGAGTAATCAATCAGCACTAGGGATTCTATATGAGTCGCAAGCACAGAACAGAGAGACCGCGCAGGCGAGGACGAAAATGGAAATTTGATCTGTAAACAGAGAGGATCTATAAGCGTCGGTTTTGTGTCGGCAATTAGAAAAATGTGCGTTTTGCGTGATTTCAAAGCTATAAGACCTACAGAAAGAGCTTGGTCCTACAAGTAGCCTGTGTTTTAGGTTCTGGCTTCAGCTGCGCGCACACAAAAGCCAACGAAGCACTCAACTATGCTAACTTATGAGAGCTAGGAGCACCAATTGTAAAACAATTAAATTTATTAATTTCAATAAATTAATTTGCGCACCAAATCCCTACTCTATTCGTGGATCTCTCTCGTTTCCTAGATGCACCCAGCAATGAACGTCCAACGGTCGGCGGTGGCGGGTTCAGTCATATTGCCCAAAACCTTCATTCTGATCACCGCGCACATCTCGCCTTCTCTGCACTGCGGGAATTCCTTGTTGTCAAAGGTCTCCACGTGCTCTCAAAGGAACTTGGCGAAGTTCATCGCACACTGAAACGATCACAGTGAGTGCTGCTGGCCTGATCAACGTGAACTCACTCTGCTTCTCGCACTCCGCTCGGGAGACGCATTTTCCCGCGGCATCACGAACGAGACCCTCCGCGCAGATGCACTTTCCTTCGGTTGATTTGAAGTTTTCGTCGATAATCTACGAGATAATGGATCATTGATTGTTCTAAGAGGTTACGGTACCTCAGTCTCACACGTGTGCTCCCATTGGGTTCCATTTGAGAGAATCTCGTTCTCTCCGCAAGCAGGTTTGGCGACAGCGGCACCGAGAAGCTGGAATGAGCAGAGCATAGATTACGGTAGTTAAATTGAAGTCTTTTCATACTCAAAAATGGCAGATTTGGCTTAAAATGAGACAATTTTTGAACCTCTTTGGTTTGCAACTCAAAATCAAACCAAATTTCAGGTCAATGCGCCCACTGCACCTACCATAACCGAAACAAAGACGATCTTCATCGAAGCGGCCATCTTAGAGTCGAATACAGTAACCTGCTACAAGAATAGAACTTCTTGCAAGTGACCTTTGCGGTCTCCTTTTATATCTGCACCCGTGCATTCATTGCGCAACAGGCCAAACCCCGTAAGCAAACAGCGCTCTGTTTGCGCAGTCGCCAGAGGAAGTAAAATGCAATTTTCACGACTTTGCACGCGAAATTCAAAAACTCAAAAATGTGACCTTCGTGTTTGGCCAAGTCGATTGTGCGCAAACGAAGCGGCGACGCAGAGCCGCGCGAACACGTGCTTTTTGTTTTTTCGTGCGCGCGACTGCGCAAACAAATCGCAACACCTACTTGAAGCGGCGGCGGCGCTATAAAAGTGAACCTCAAATTGGGAGTTGCCAGGTGCAGCAGCAGCAGCAGCAATCGCGTTCTTTGCAACAATGAAGTCATTCTGCTTTGTCATCGTTGCAAGTCTTACGGTAGGTTTGCCTCTTCTCGACCCGAAAAACGCGCGCTTCCTTTTAGGTCTTCGCTGTGCTGAGCTACGCTCTGGAATGCCCAAAAACGAGATTCTCTCGACCGATGCCGATCACAACCTCACTTGCCACAACGACGTAGGATTGAGCTACCGTAATCAGCCTGCTAGAAGCAACTTTCAGGTTTTTGACCGACGACCCTCCAACGAGACTTTCTTCGAGCCAACGGAACCCTTCTGCCAGTGCACCAACGGTCTCGTGCGCGACGACGAAGGCGAATGTGTGACGAGGACCGAGTGCTGGAAGCAGAGTGAGTTATTTGTGCCTGGTTACGGTAGCTCAGATGGTGAATTCAGTGTGCGCCGACATCGTTTGTCCCGGAAACGAGTATTGCACGCTGATCAAGGTTCCCGCCAGCGCGGATAACGCGACGCAGACCATCCACTACAACGTGTGGGCCGGTTGCATCGGGAACTGAAACGAGCAGCGCGCGAGCTGCGTAGGAGAATAATTTATTGAATAATATGATGCGATTAATAAATTAAACTGATTTGTGATGCCTTTGATCCAGAGCTGCTAAAACTCGGAAATTCTTTGCGTTTTTAGGCGTCCTTCACATCGTTCTTCAACGATTAGGCTCATCAACCGCTTGAGGACTGTATATATATCAAATCGTGTGGCTTCGATTGTCCGTTCCGTCACCAATCATTGCTCATTAGCAGCCCCCAACAGGTCTTCCAGTGCCAGTCGGCCACAATTAAACCATCGAAGATCATCATTGCGAGAATGTATTCTCGGAATTTCGTTCTGCAAAACGCGTCGCCGCCGCGCGTTTTGCGAAAACGAATGACGAGCGAACAAAGCGCGTACGTGAGAACCCAATTACGGAGGGAGTTCGCGCCGCCCAAACAAAGATTGCAGGTTGAAGGTTCAAGCGTTTAATAGGCATTAGACGCTAGTTCCTTAGTTTTTGTGACGGAGAAGGCGATAAGATATGGAGCTGAAAAACAAGGAAACGGCACTGAACTGGTTAGATGCTGAATCGATAGATCACCACCGTTCCACTACATGAAACATGCAAACCGAAAAATGACAGACAGAATGGTTTAAATGATTAGGTTCACATCTGGGTGTTTTGGAGTTCATTTTGACCGCAGATCTGGCCGAATCGTGTTGTATTTTGTCTGTTGACATCAAACCACCAAAACGTCTAATCTTATCAGTTCTGCTCCTCGTCTAGTCAACACAAAACACGGTGGATGATCATTATTCGTCAGTCATGGCGTCCTTCCCAATCGATGGAACTTCGTACTCTTCTTCGTGGATCCTGAAGGCTTTGCCATTTGAGGAGATTCAAGAAAGTGACGTCACCAACGTAGGTTTTGAGAACGAAGACCGAATATCACCACTTCCCGTTCCAGGTGACGATTTCGAACATAAACGATGGGAATGGCTTTGTTTCTCAAATTCTAAAAGTCACGATTCACCTGTTGAGGTCACCAAACCCGATTTCCGTGATCCTCAAAGTCCCCGATTCAAAGTTGATTCATGATTCCTTCGCTGAAACTGCTCAGGTGAGCAACTCTTCCATTTTCATCTCAACTGGCGTTTTTTAGGACGGAAATGCAGCCTATTTCAACCGCGAAATCGAGTTTTACCGCGCATTCCTGCCGCATCTCACGATTCCTATTCCTCAAATCTTCAAAACAGCGCTCTGGGTGCCTGGCGTTAGCACCGGCGCTCTGCTTATGGAAGATCTCTCCCAGTCCTGCTATATCCAAGCCGTTAGTCACGGTCTCAGCCTGGAACAACTCCTGGCGATTGCCGGTCACCTGGCGGAGCTCCACAATTCCTATCTGGCCTTGGACGACCGCTTGAAAGTCGATTTTGAGCGAAAATTCGCGGTGTTGGAAGACTGCATCGAGTTCCGGACAGCGCTGTTCCCCTCAAAAGCCGAAGAACTGAAACGCAAGTTTCCTCGTCTCGTCGATGACGCAAAAACGGCGGCGGTCACCAGATTCCTCAAGAATCCGGCCTATCATCGCTACTCTTCCGCTGGGGTGAGCGAATCACTCGGCCTTCCACGAGTTCCCGTTCACGGCGATTTGTGGTCAAACAACATTCTGTGGCGGAACGGCGCCGATTCTACCGTAATCGGCGCTTTTCTCGACTGGCAAGGATTCTTCATCGGAAATTTGGCGTTCGATCTTTCTCGAATCCTCGTTCTGTGCACATCGGCTACCGTAAGACGCGAGCATACAGCAGCCGTGATTTCCCACTATTACGGGAAACTGCAGAAGCCGCAGTTTACGGAAGATACGGTAGTGAAAGCTGTGCAGGAGACGATGCCCTATCAATGCGCTCATATGATGTTTGTGATTATGCTGTTGGAAAGCTCCTACAGTAAGACGGAGTTTGATGAGATGCTCAGCCGTGTTGTCGCTGTTTTGGACGATTTGTGTGGTCACGAGAGCATGTTTGAAGAGGAATAAAGATGATTGCGTTCAAATCCGATTCAACGAATTCTGCTCGGTTATGTTGAGGATCTGGAAGCTGCTAGGGCACGCAGACAGAATGTGACAGGATAGCTGCAGCTCAGAAGCAAATGTGATGCTATCATCTTTCGGTTTGCATGTTTCGTGTAGTGGAACGGTGTGATCGATCGACCTAACCAGTTCGTTACCTTTTCCCTGTTTTTCCGCTCCATATCTTATCTCCAATCGCCTTCCTCCCTCCCTGAACGTCTCATTTCGTGTCAGTCATGTCCACCGCGTTCGCCGAAACGCTCTCCTCTCCGGTGAAATCACCTCCATGGCAACAAACAACCATCGCCGGCACCCCGTATACGGTAGATTGGCTCCTCGAAGCTTTGAATGAGGATGGAAACGAGATCTCCGATGTGAGGACGACTTTTTGAGGCTCTACAAGTGTTTGTTTGATTTTTAGGTTGAGATTTCGAATGTAACCGGTGGCGGCGGTTTTGTCTCTCAAATTATTCGAATTGTCTTGAAATACCGTAACCGTTCTGCTCAAAAATCAGTCATTTTAAAAGCACCAATTCCCGATTCCTTTGAAGATGGGTTTGAGGTGGGTATTCGCGTAAAACTCGACTAAAATCAGCCTTTTAGCAAGTGAACATTGACTACTTCAATCGGGAACTCGAATTCTACGACGTTTTCCTACCGTATCTGACCATCCCGGTCCCCAAAATCCACAAAATGGTCAAATGGATTCCCGAAATGACCGCTGGAGCAATTCTGATGGAAGATCTGACTGAATTGTGCCATATTCTGCCTGTGTGTCAGAGCCTCAGCCTCCAGCAGGTCCTTAACATCGCCGAGCACCTCGCCGACCTCCACAACAGCTTCCTCTCCCTACCAGACGACCAGAGAGCAGAATTGAGCGCGCGATTTCCTCCCCAAGAAGGCTGCATTCACTTTCAAGTCGATCTGATCGTCCCGCGAGCGTTCGAGGTCGCGAGGAAACACGCGGGCGTCTTTGGCGCGAAGCTAGAGAGGTTCGCCGACATCCTCAGGGACGCCGACTACCACCGTTACACGTCGGCGACTCTCAGCGAGCCGATCGGCGTCCCTCGGGTGCTCGTGCACGGCGATTTGTGGTCAAACAACATTCTGTGGAGGAACGGCGCTGATTCTACCGTAATCGGCGCTTTTCTCGACTGGCAAGGCTTCATGGTTGGCAGTTTGGCGTTTGACCTCTCCAGAATCCTATGTCTGTGCACTTCAACCGAAATCAGACGCGAAAATACCAAAGAGATTGTTTCTCACTACTACCGAAAACTCAAAAATCCGACTTTCAGGGAATCTGCGGTCATAAAAGCGATCGACGAAACGATGCCCTATCAATGCGCTCACATGCTGTTCGCAATTCAACTCGTTGAAGAGCGCTGTGACAACGCAGGCCTGGAAACGATGATTTCCCGCGCTTCGGCAGCCCTGGACGATTGCTTAGAACGTGAAATATCGTATCACCAGAATAAATAAGTTCATACAATTTGCTTCGAATCGGTTATTTACACTCGGCTTCAAGAATCATCTTCGCAGCGGTCTCGTACGCTTCCACGTAGTCGGAGATCGAGAAAATTCGATTCTTCCGCTTAAGACCAACAATTCCCTCCATCACCTTGCCCAACTCGCCCGGCACGCTGCCACGTATCACCCAGGCCGACTGCTCTGGATAGTTGACCGGGATTTGGATGAGTAGAGGTGGGATCAGGAACTACAAACGCCAGAATAAAACAAAACCGAACGAATCTGCACTCACCGAGCGTAGTTTGATCTTCACGACGACCATCGGAGAGTGGTGCGACATCGGAGGCGCGTCAACGGCCCAGTCGTACGCTTTGAGTTCCGCGGAGGCCGGCGATGAGAACATAAACGTCTTCGTTCCCTGTTGGCATTCGATCTCGATCCGCTCGACCTCGGAGACCGCTGGATCCTCCGGTAGTTCCTCCTTCTCTGCGTCCGGGACGATTTGCGGTTCGGGCTCCGGACCGATGAGGCGTCTCCTCTTGGCCTCGGCCACGTATTCTTTGGCGCCTTCCTCGGCCATGATCTTCACAACCTCGTCGGGGACTCTAAATTACCATAATAGACCCCGCATGTCACGGGTTAAGACTAACTTGATCTCAAGCTGCTTGAAATTAGACCAAGGATTCGGAATCGGCGTGAATTTCTTCAGCTCGTGGTTGTGCTTGATGATCTTGTCCATCACGTCCAGCAACGGTCTTCCGATCGTGTGCTTGTGGAGTAATTCGACGATATTCTTCTGCATTTTGACTAAGAACGCAGGGCTATTGCTGATCATGTTGGGCAATTTCATCATCATTTCTCTACGAAAGAGCGAATTAGTACAATTCCAATGGTCTGCGCTTACTTGTCTTCATCGATCAGCTTCAGCATAATAAGGAGACGATGTGGGTTTTTCCCTTCCTGCTGCATCCGGTCGCAAATCTTCTTCAAATCGTCGCGGTGCACACGAAGGCTCCTGAGCTTCATCCGGTGCTCGGGCGCCAACTGCGGCATCTCGCCAGCTTGGAACACTTGCTGCTGCGCCTGCTGCTGACTCACCGGTTGACTGCGCACCGAGCCCACCGACTGCGGCTGGTCGATCGTCACTGAGGGCGGATTCTGGAGCTGCGGAGGCGTCGGTGCGATCATCTGCTGCTGCGGAGTGTGCGGCGCCATCGCCGCGGCTCGATGTTGCATCTCCATCGGCATCCGCTGGGCCATCGCAGAGCGAATCTGCTGGTGTCCCGTCGGGTAGGCAGCGGAGGCTGCCGACTGCCCCGGCTGGAGCTGCTGCGGCCTGGGGTAATTCGGCGACTGACCAGGCTGGAGAGTCTGCTGCTGACTGAATTGTTGTGATTGCTGCTGCTGTTGTTGTTGTTGTTGCTGCTGCTGATGCTGCTGCTGCTGCTGCTGATGTTGTTGTTGTTGTTGTTGTTGTTGTTGCTGTTGATGCTGCTGCTGTTGTTGCTGAGACACCGGGTAACCCATCCGCGGCTGAACCTGCTGCGGTCCTGGGAAGCCGGCTATCGCCTGTCCTTGCTGCCGTTGCTGCTGCTGCAGCTGTTGCTGTTGTTGCTGCTGTTGTTGGTGGTGCATCTGCTGCTTGAGGAGCAACTGATGGTAATGCTGAATCATGCGGTTTCTGTTCTCGTCCGGTTCGTTCAGCACGCGTTGCTTAAGTTCCGGCGGCAGTCGATGGAAGAGTTGGTTCAGCTGTTGCGGGTTCAGCTGCTGCGGGTTCATCTGCATTCGCGTCGGTTGCTGTTGATGCTGTTGTGGGTTCACGTAGCGCACCTGCTGCTGCTGCTGCTGATGTGGATGTGGCATACCTCGAGGCATCATCTGCGCGTGCTGCATGGGCTTAAAATTGGAGAGTCAAATTGGAAAAAATATGGACAAGGAAAGGCTTCAAAAAATTAGATCAATCAAGCAGTCAGGGCAGATTGTTCCCATGCGCCATGATTAACGTCAAAGTTATTGAACTTTAAGATAAGAATGCCAAAAACTCACCATTCGCTGACCCTGATTAGCCATACGCTGCTGCATCTGCTGCATGTACTGCTGATGTTGTTGCTGATTAAGCTGTTGTTGCTGTTGCTGTTGTTGCTGCTGCTGCTGTTGTACCTGCTGTTGAACCTGGTGGGGGTCATTGTAGTTCATTCCGGCCCTGGACTCAAAAGGATAGTAGTTAGTGAGGCTGTGCATCGGACAGTACTGCGGTGACATTCACGGCTGCAACCTCGAAAATCGCGACAAATCGCCAAATGCGAAGCTCGTCACAGCAACGAGAAACGAGAATTTCAACTGCCACGCACGCGCTCATCGTCTGAATAGTCGTAGTCCCACGTGCGATGTACGTATATACGTTTCAAATGAAAGCTGTGGGTGGATCTGATCACTACATCGATTTGCCACACACATCGACGGCCTCCTCCAACTCTTGATTTCAAAAGCGCGAAATCTTCCACCGTTTCGAGACCAACAGGATTCCTACAACTATGCGATTTTTCACAAGAACGGCGTCTTTTTGATGCGAATTGTTCAAAAACGAGAATTGCGGTCGTCGACGGTCGCGCGAACTGTTTTCTTAACTTCAAATTGTTCAGAAATCATGTTCTCGAGGCATCAGCGTGCGGAAACCCGAAACCGCGCTCGCGATGAGCTGAAGCGAGTGATCAACTCGATCGAGAAGGTTCGCCGATGGTAAGTGAGACGGAAAAGGAACACGTCCTAAATTGAGCAATTTCAGGGAGAAACGCTGGGTGACGCTGAAGGATTCGTCGATTAACGTCTACAAATGGGTTCCTGGTAAGTATTGAAGAGATTGGGACGTGGACGTGATGGGCTTTGAGCCGCGCAGAAAACGTTGGGAGCTGCTCCTCTTTTGAACAATAAATTGCTCTGCGGCGAGCAGTCCAGCGAATTGTTCTATGGCTTGTTCGTAGAGTACCTATTCGCGAAAGCTCTCCGCTCTCTTTGCTCTATTTTTAATGTTATTTATATTCCATTTCAGTCACCGGAGGACCGACCATGGCAGCGCCCAAGCCCGTGAAAGTTGTCGAAGAGGACGCTTCCGCTGATAATTCTCAAGATGGAACGAGTGAGTTGCACATTTTACGAGTCATTGATAATCGCTGCTTCTGATCTTCCAGCCATGTCGTCAACTCGCATGGGCAACTCGCTGAACGAAGACTCGAATACCGCATTCTCGGAGAATGGATTTGACAGCGACTCGAACATGGCTTCTGAGGCGATTTCGTTCAAGCCGAATGCCCCGAACGCTTCCACCGACTTCAGCGCAATCCGCAACGAAGAAGTGAAGAAGGAACAATGATTTTCTTAAATTTTGTACATAACCTTTTGTATTTTGTGATTGATCTCTGGATCATTGGTTGTAATTATCCCCGTATTATGGCAGCGTTGGCAACGTTTTAAAGCACTTGAACGCGGTAATATCCTGCTCAGCGCATAATCTGTAGTTTGTGGCGCAGGAATACTTGACATGTGTAGCTTTTCAGGTCGCATTAGCGGCCTGTTGCTGTAGAGTCAGGGTTTTGTATAGAGCATTACATTGGATTGCTGGTGTTACGAGCGCTTGAAATGGAAACACGATGAGACGAGTAAAAGCAACGGACGCGCTGATGCAGGAAAGCGCAGCAAAGCAATGCGGAAACTGAAAAAGCGATGCGTGGACGCGCATATAAAGCCGCGCGAAGCACTGGAAACAACAAAACAATCATGTCCGCCAGCTACAAAATCCTCACCTCCGACGCGAAAACTCTCGAAGTGAGCGAGGAAGCGCTGAAGGAGAGCCGAATGGTGCGCGAGATGCTCGAATACGGCTGCGAGGGAGAGGCGATTCCCGTGCCGTTTGACTCGGAGACCACGCGGCTCGTCTTCTCGTTCTGCGAACAGAAGGCGCAGAACGCGTTCAGGATTGCGCAACGCGAGAGTCCCAGCGAAGTCGTCACGCAGAATCACCCCGTGCTGGTGAACTTTCTCAAGTCGATGGATCGCGCGACGCTTCTGAAGGTCCACGAGGCGGCCAACTTCCTCGACATCGACTCGCTCTTCCAAATCCTCTGCCAGCACATCGCGGTCACTTTCATCTCCGGCAAGAGCGCCGAGGAGATTCGCAACTTTTTCTTGTTGGCTGTGCCTCAATAAATCGTTTCGAGACCCAATTTTGTTTTTTACATCTGCGTTTCGCTTGCTATGAGAAGAGAGTGCAACAGAAACCCACTAGTAGCGTAGCGAGGGCTGTGTTTCTCCCAAATTTCTCTGCATTTGTCACTGGCCACCGTCGCTTTGTTGCTTGTTGGCACTTGTCATAACCGTGCTGTTTTCCGATTTCGGAAGAATCGCATCGCATTCCGGGAACACACACATCGCTTACGCTGACTTTCGAAATTGTGTGAAACATTGCAGTTTGGATCATAAAAGGAAACGTTCACGATGCGAAATCTACCGCGAGCTCAACGATGTCCGCAGCGTTCAACCGTAACCTGATCTCCAACCCGAGCGGGGCGAATGGCTTCGAAGGGTGACAGACTGACCGCAAAGGGTGAGAATTGGCTAAAATAAGTGGTCATTATATTTTATAAATCTGTTTAGAATGATCGTGGAGGAGGGAAAAGTCGGCTGCCCCGATCATCCAAAATACGAACTGACGCATTGTTTCACGACAACTCACTTCTGGACTCAAAAGTCGATCGAAATCGACCTTGTGAAGGAAGGAATTGCGGTATGTTTCACTGTTTCGCTCGTAGCAACGCTGGATGCTTTGTTTTAGGCCGACGTTCTTGACAATCGCCGTCCTCCGATCCACGTTTCGGAGTGGTGCAGCCATCGCGACGACTGCGCTGCCATCTATCAGCTAAACGTGGAGCTTCTCGATGAGAACGACAGTATCCTGGACAGTTTTGAGTTTAGCAGAGAGATGCAGTATGGGAAAGGTACGAATTCTTGAGTGCTCAGCCATTTATGCGGGGTTTCTAGATCTTGAATGGGAAGAAGCAAAGTGCGTATTTTGAAATTACGGTCATGGAGCGAGAAAGGTACGAATGACGAGCAAGGGGAAAGACCTGCGGTGTTGGGCAGGCCATTACGGCTCGAAAATGGCATTTGCATCGATCGTCGTTAAAGATCCATCTGAAGACGACGAGAGCGAAGAGTCGTCAACGGATTCTGAAGTCGAAGCAACTGATGAATCGGATTGTTGGTCTGATAATGGAGACGAAGAGAGCGAATTTTCTGACGAATCATCAGTGGACAACGAAATCGTGTTTCGGAAAAAAAAATCTGAAATTTCTGATGGTGAAGATTGGACTCAGAAAAAAGAAATTTCTGATAGTGAAGACGAAGACGATGATTCAGCGAAGGAAGAGGACGAAGAACGTTGCAGTCCATACAATTGCAACTTGATTTCCAACCCGAGCGGGGAGAAAGGCTTCGAAGGCTGGAAACTTGACCGCGAAGGGTGAGAGTTGCCTCTAAATAGCTCTCAAGTAGTAAAATCTGTTTAGAATGATAATCGAGGAGGGAAAAGTTGGTTGTCCTGACCATCCAGAATAGAAATTGACGCATTGCTTCACGACAACCTATTTTTGGACTCAAAAATCAATCGTAATCGATCTTGTAAAGGAAGGAATTGCTGTAAGGAGCATCAGTTCCAGCTGATCGTTCACTGCTTGTTCTTTTTAGGCTGAAATTCTCGATCGGCAACGTCCCACAATTCACGTTTCGGAGTGGTGCAGCCATCGCGACGACTGCGCTGCCATCTATCAGCTAAACGTGGAGCTTCTCGATGAGAACGACCGTATCCTGGACAGTTTTGCGTTTAGCAGAGAGATGCAGTATGGGACAGGTACGATTCAGTGAGGCATTCTTGAGTCATTTAAGCGGATATTTAGACCTTGAATGGCAAAAAGCAGCTCGTTCCTTCACCTGCTATCCTAAAAACGTGCGAAAAGTGCGAATGACGAGCAAGGGGAAAGACCTGTGGCATTGGGCAGGCCATTACGGCTCGAAAATGGCCTTTGCTTCCATCGTGGTCGAGTACGATGAGTCTGAATCCGACTTTGAGGTGATCGATGATGATTTGAAGCCGTACAACCGTAATTTAATCGAAAATTGCGCGATTGAGAAAGTCAGAACCGTCAATTTGGAGCATTACGGTGTTACTGTAAGTTTGAGGAGCTCTGGATCCAGCTGATCGCTCATTTAGGCATCGACCTTGGACAATTTGCGTCCGGCAATTCGTGTTTCGGAGTCCTACTCCTCTGAATTCCTGAAATCCAGCGAGGCGACCTATAAACTCGACGTGGATCTTCTCGACGCAAAGGATACGGTATTGCAGAAGCAGTCCATTCATAGATTGCTGCGAAAGACGGAGGGAGGCGGTTGGAAGCGAGAACAGATGATTTTCTCGGATTATCTGGAAGGCGTTAAGAAGGTGCGAATGTCGAGCAACGGCAGCGAGCTCTTCAAGGATCCTCAGAGGGCCGATCCCTCGATTGTTGTAGAGTTTTCTGAGTAAAACGAGGCTGAGGACTTTGTGCATGTTGCTGCTGTGCTTATATTTTGCTAAGTAAATTTAATTTTGAGTTGGTAAATCGAGAATTGCGTTGAACGCGCGATGAGAGTTGGATAGATTTCGTGCGATGTTCGAGAGAAGCACGAATGGTTCGTTTCGAATTCAAACCTGCTAAATGCGTATGAGAATCCGTTGCAGCTCCTCCTGTTATCAATAGAATGAAAAGTTCCTAAAGATTCGCATGATCGTGTGAATCATTTGTAAGCAGTTGACATGCGAATAGCTGTAAGAGCTTGTTTTGGCTATCAGCGTGGTTACTAAATACGCGCTGTTTGCCCACGATAAGACGACAAGACGGTCCTGCTGCATTTAAGTCGAAGAACGCGGCCCTCGTTCGCTGTTTTTGACGCGGATCCTGCAACAAGTTCTAAAACGCCGCATTGTGTCGTCGTGTTCAAGTCAGGTGCACCTCGCTCGCCCTTAAAATTGCACTTTTTGATTTTGCGAGGATGATTCACATGTGAACGCGATTATATCTTCGCTTCTCTATGTCGCTGGCTGACTAAGAAGATGAGAAGCGCATTTTAGGCACTAATCAAACAGAGAAACTTTCAAACATCGATAAATCAGTTGACCAGATGGTTTGTCGCCGCTCGGTTGAAATGATTGACGATCTGCGAGGAGATTTATGGTAATGGGACCTTTGGCGTGTCAAAGTTCAGGATTTGCAGACGACTGATGCGCTTTTGAACAGAACGGTCAGATCTTCAACTCTATCGTCACAAAAGCTCTACTTGACTCAAAACTGTCCAGCATTGTTCTTGTTGTTACTATACGCATGGTTGAGGGGCAACGTCGTTGTCCATTATCCATGTCGTCGCAGGTTCCAATCCTTTCAAATTCAACCTTTTTGCTTCATTGTCAGTGCGCCATTTCAGGTTCGATTTCCCGTCATTCATGAATATTCCAATGCGGCGCGCGAGTGGCAATAATTTCCATCCGGCCGCGACACGTTTCGCAATTCGCGCCGTCGCTGCAGTCACTCCGCACTCCGACTACACTCCTCGCAACCAGACTAGACAGCCAGCGTTGTCCAGCGGCGGCGCATCTCCATTGTCGGAGAGGAGCGCGCGAGTGACCTCGCACGACGAGAGAGGAAGAAAGTTGTTTATGCGCGCGATCCTCTCTTCCTGCCGCTTCGGCCCAAATGACTCATTTTTTGCTTCTTCGCCCCAGGACCGAGTGCCCCTCGCTCGAGGTGATAAGGACCTCCGATCCTGCTGCTGCCGCTGCTGCTGATGCTGTTACAGCGTCGCGCCCCACCGCTTGTCGCTGAAATTGCCGTCGCCATTCAGCTGTATAATTGAATTTTTCCTGCGTTCCGCGTCTCTTTTTATGGTCCCGCCGCGAACAGATGTGAACCTATTCGTCAACATTTCGTCAACGGTGATGTTTGTTTAGAGAGTGCGCTGAGGAGGAGGAGATGCTCGTTTTTCTGTTTATTTGTGCACTCGTTACGGGAGTCAGCGACGCGTTGAATATTCGCGAGGATGAGGTACGGATTCTTGGATTTTCAATTCTGATTCTGCTTTTGGCGTTCCGAGCTTCAATTCAAGTGAAAATCCTTTAAACGATCGTTTCCCAGTGCGTCTGACCACATTAGCCAAGTGATTTATTGCCCTTTCATGTGGATTTGGTGCTTTTTGACATCTATGAAGCAAATTGCAGCAATCCCGCCAATCTTGCTATGACAGAGATGCTCGAAATTGCAGAAAAACACGTTTCACCATTAATGTTTAGCGCAGAATCGCAACGTATGGACGTAACTGGTTCGTTTTCATATCAGAACTGAGTACAGTAACCACAAAAACTCCATTTTGTTCATTTCAGATCGAATACCTCGAGCGCTTCGGTTATATCGACAACAGCGGTCCCGCAGCGCAAAGAACGGAGGAATTTTTGAAGAGAAGATCAGGGAATTCCAGGAAATGGCCGCGTTGCCGACCACTGGGGAGATGGATGACGCCACGAGGAGAATGATGACCAGGCCGCGATGTGGCCGGAAGGATCGATTGGAAAAGGAGAGGTTGGTCATTAATTAGGCGTTGAAAGGTGGAAAATCAGGGTTTGAAGCTGAGAAGTTGATCTTATTGGACGAAAAACATGAAAATGGTCCTGACACGATTGATATTTGCTTGTAAAATCCTGTCAGGAATGCGATTTCGGTATTTGTCGGTAGTGAAGATCGAATGAAGAACCGAATTGCCATTAAGTATCAGACATGATTCTCATCTACCGTAATCTCAACGACCCAATTCGTTTAATTGACTCTTTGCAGGTTCCGTCGGCATCACCACCATCGATCGCGACGCCGAGTGGTGCGCTACACATCGAAATGGCCGAAACACGATCTCACTTTCTGGTCGGTTTTTCCTCCTTTTGCCGCCAAGTTTTTCTGCGCTCCGATCGCCGCCGCTTCCTCGTTCACAGAACGACAGTTGCGCCTTGATGGTGCGCCACAGCAGCTGCACCGTGCTAGGTGGTGTGATATGCGCGCAGAAGAGCTCAAAAGAACAAAAAAATCACTCAATTCATAAAAGCTTTTATTGGCTTGAACTGTAATGGCTGAATGGCTCATTGGCAGTGACCTTGACTGGTGTGAGAGAGGTAAGGGGCTCGAGACCACCTCCAGAACATTGATTTTTTGCTCTACGAGTAAAAATGAAGCGATTTGGCGCAAATTTACTTCGATCGCGATCCTTTTCTGCAAGACGCCGCTTCTCTGCAACGTGAGAATCGCACGCGTCTGAGAATGACCGCAATTTCACTCTCACTTCTCTGCTGCGCGTCCCTCCAGACGGTCAGCAGACGGAATGCCGAGCTCATGATTACCGGTCGAACGCGACGCTTCAGGCATGGCGGTCTGCTAACCACGCGGTAGTATGGCCTAATTTTTGGAACCTCCTTCTTTCTATCCAGCCTCCCAGGTCACTGGTTGGCTAATTTTTGGAACCGTTTCCCGCAAGGGAGACAATATGAACTTGGGCTTGCGAGCACCGCTTGATGGATTCTAACGTTTCTAAAAATGATTCTGACGCAACTGTGATCAAAATAAAAGATTTCTTTTCGTAGGCTTTGAACCAGCGACCTCTCGCGTCATAGACTGAAGCGTTACCATTTAACTAAACAGTCAATAACAAATTTGCTTGCGAACTTTCTTATCAACCGGGATTTGAGCTCGTGTTGTGTTGCATTCGCGTTCCGCATTCTTCTGCAATTCTGATTTATGCAATCTCCGCGCTGCATCTCACATAAACAGAAAACACGCGTCCGTTGAATCATGCGTCTCGCAGATGCCGCACATTCGGTCTCCGCTGAACCCCCTGCGCGCGTCTGTTCCACGTCTGCTCGGCAAAGTGCACTTTGCCGGTCCGGGCCACCGGCATCTGCTTCTCCCCACTCCTCTCCCGCTGTCGGCCCCTCCCCCGCGCTGACCCAACAGGCGCCCCTGGCCACAGGCCCCGAAGTCCGCTGCTTCTTCATTCCGTCCGTTGTGCTCGTCAGTCGACCGGTCGTCTTCTCGTCCTTCTTCCTCGCTCGCGATCCGCTCCACTTACTCAGTCGGTTGAAGATGTAGATCTCCTCTAGAAGTCATCACAACCCCCTTGAGTAAGTTGAGCGAGTCGCCGCTCGATCGATTGATCGCTTCTGGCCTGGCAACTGCCACACACGTTGATCTATAGCTCTTTATTGGATTGCGGACCGGTTTTTGATCCCCAAAGTGTTGGGAAGATTGGAAAGTTGATTTGCGGTCGGAATCGCCGGTGATTTCTGGATTGATAAGTCGGCTTATCTCGACTGAAGGAATCGTTGCCTGATTGGAGCTATGTGCTCCATAAAGTCCCGAAGAGGTATTCTTTAAATGGTCATTTTGAGCCTTCAATGGCCACTTGTCGAGCCAGCTGCACTAAGATTCCATTGATAGTTCAATGATGTTTTGTGTACGTGACCACGGCAGATGCGCCGCTCGCTCGATGAATCGATCGAATTTGTAAACATTCCACAAAAATAATCGCAAAAGAATTGATTTTTGTTTTCGCTTGTTATCGGCTGTTTTCTACAGTAGTCTAAATGCTGAATTATTGATGTGGGTGGTCTTTTCCCCAAAGTTACAGTTGAGATTTGAGAAATCAAATGTGATCCCCGTTCGATGTCTTTCTAACAGCTGTAAGGATGTAGATGATTACGGTAGATTGGTGATCATCGGCGGAAACGCCAAAGCCCAATTACGGTTGCTCCACGTTTACCGTATGGCGATTTTGCTGCTGCGTTCCAAAAAAACTTGATTTTCCAACTACTGAACATACCGTAATCGTCATGTTTAGGATCAAAAACGTCCCTCGCTCAGTGCCCGACCGCGACGCGATCCGTCGCGAAGTGCTAACCGCCCTCGGCGCCTGGCAGGACGTCACAGAGCTCAAGTTCACAGAAACGAAGAGCCAGAAGAACGGCCGCGATGTGGACATTGCGATCAGCTTCGAACGCGGCCAGCACGACGACGCGTACGCGTTCAAAGGCGGCGACGACCCGGTGCTGGCGCACGCATTCCCCTTCTACCCGTACGGCCACATCTCCGGCGACGCGCACTTCAACGCCGACAAGAACTTCCAACTCGGCGCCGCGGTCTCCGCCGAGCGCAACGCGCGCTTCGGAGGTTAGTCGCTCTGCGCTTCTTAGTTTAAGAATTCGAGGATCTGCTGCACAGCTGCCGCCGTCTTTGTCGCGGCAGCAGCAGCAGCGGCGGAGAGTTTACAACGCGGCTTAAGCCGCAGCAGAAAGGTCAGCAGAAGTTGGCGGCGACGGTGTTCGGAGGACGAAGCGGCGGAGGGAACGCGATGGGAACGGGGATTAATGACCGGCGATTGAGGATTGTGGGAAGGAGAGGGCGGAAAGAGGGCACGTTAACCGAGAAAATGACCTTTTGGAAGTGTTTGAAACGTTGTAATGAGCGCTACAGTAACCCTGAGAGTCGTTTAGGCAATTGCGTTTGTCTAGAGAGCTAAAAATCTAGAAAAATGGAAATTGGGTGCCTCGCCCGATGTAGAGAGGCATAATTCCTTGTTTTTACTACCGTAATCCAGGTTGAAAACGCTCCAAAAACGGTAAAGAGGCGGCTGTGGACAGAGAATAGCAAAACTGACCTTAAATGTACTGACTTGAACGAATATCGCAATCTAAAACCGCGCATCTTTCCAGAAATTAACTTCCGCGCAACCGCGATACACGAATTCGGCCACAGCCTCGGTCTGGAACATTCCAGCGAGCAGGAGTCGATCATGTTCGCCTACTACGACCACAACCGCCGTGGAGAACCGCGACTCTCGCGTCTGGACGTCTACAACATTCAGTCGATGTACGGAGCAAACCGGAGCCCTAAACTAGAGAGACCGACTCCCACAACGACCACCACAACTACCGTAGCCCCGCCACCGCAGTACCACGAAGTCGCAGACGAGGGAAACCACGAAATGGTGCTCCCGGATCCGTGTGGAGCGCGAATCGGCGCCGCGACGATGATCAGAAATGAACTGTTCATGTTTCAGGTTTACTGTAGCTACCGTAATCTTCTTTTAATTTGCTTTAGGACGCGTGGTTCTGGCGTTTCCACAAAGGTCAACTCAATGGCCGACCAACATTGATCTCGTCGTTCTACAGGGACCTACCGTACCCCATAGACGCGGCTGTTGAGATCAACGATAAGATTTACTTCTTTGTGGGTAAAGAGTGACCTGGATTACGGTATCTGAGGCCTGATTGTTGCAGGAAAGAACGTCCACATCTACCACGGAATGAGGAAACTCGAGATGAAGCCCCTCAAAGCGCTCGGTCTCCCCACAGACCTCCAGAAGGTGCGATTGGCGTTCAGGTGGAAGTTCGGGAACCAGATCAGCTACTACATTTGGTCCCAGCACGAATATTGGAAACTGGACGTCGGATCGATGGAAGTCGAGGTTGATTACCCGAGGAAGCTGAGCAGCTTCTGGAAAGACGTCCCAGAAGACGTTGACGCCGCTTTTGACACCGATGATGGTATACTGTAGTTACCGTAATCCTCTAAACTCTCAATTTCAGGTCTATTCTTTCTCTCCAAAGACCAGGTGCACGAATTCGACGGAGTCAGAGCGAAAACACTGCCACCCACGCCGATTATTCAGCATTTCGAGTACTGTAAGAAGTTACCGTACAATCAGAGGCTCGCGCATCACTACGAGCATTGGAACGCGTCAAGCGGGTTGAAAAGTTCACTTTTACTAGTTCTTCTAACTACAATTGCGGTCATTCTGTTGTAAATATGTGAATGAAACAGTAATTGATCGACCTCATAGCTGCATTGCACGAAGTTTGAATTGTCCTGAACGATCGCACGATGCTTCAGAAACTCAAGCAAACGCACCTGTCAGCTAATCGATGTTGAGTTCAGTTGATGGAAGAAAGTAATCGCTGGTCTATATCCATAGCCAAGCGATACTAGAGAATACTAAATCGGCCAGGCTGCCTCCTAGTGAGTGTCCTCCTCTCCAGAGTTGGTGGTTCTTAAATCTGCACGCCTGTTGCCATGCCAAATCGCAGTCCAGGAAATGTCCTATAATGACGCGTAGCTGTAATTCTAGCTGTACATTACATTACCGCATACCTGTTGTCCTAGTAACAAATTAGGTCCTTGCGGATCCCAAGTTGTGTGTGGTGGGTTGCGAAAGCGGACAAGATGAGGAGAGGGTTTATTGAGCGGTACGACACCCAGGAGATTCGTCGATGTCGACGGGCCGGCCTCGTAATAGCGCGGGCGTCCTCATAAGTAGTCGTCGCCTCGGGCGTTGCCTGAACGTTGATCATTGTGCGTCAATCATGCTACGCATCCGCTTACGCTTGTAGCGTCCGTGGGAAAACGCCCTTATACCAACGAATGGTGATTCATTTCGAGAGTTTATCAGCCATTTGGTGTTTTGATGCCCTGCCATCCGATCTAGCAATCAAGGACGGATTACATCCTCTATAGGGGATTTCAAATCGCTCCCTCCCAGACTATACCCAATAATAGCATCTTAGGTGCAGTTCTGGAATGAAAAACGAGAATGAAAGAATGCAATTCTTATCGCCTACTTATTCCGGATCTCAAATCGCTGCACCCCCGATTTTTGGGAATTGCTGGCCAACAAATCGCCAAGACTCCCCCCGAGTGAGTATCCCTAGAGTGATGACAATTCTGAAATGAATCGTCAGGCGCGTTTAACGCGTGAGCGCTCACTTTTCGTTTGTTTTGGGAGGATTCCAATCGTTCCATGTAATAGATGCCGTACCAGGATTGCGCCGTAGTTAGTCGCTCGTGCGATTTGGGCTTCCAAATCGATGCTCCCATGCTGTAGCCAATAAAGAATAAGTGCAGTTCTAGAAGGAAACTTTTGGTCAATCACGTGATGTCACAGCTTACCTGTTCTCGGGTCGAAACGTGCGCAGTGAAGTGGACAAGTTGTTTGTCTGCATTTTGAAGCTTTCAATCGCATGCCTAAGCTATGGCCGGCAAGATTGAGTCGGCAAACTCTAAAAGATGAAACTCTCGTTGGTTTTGGTTGATTATTAGCAACGAACCCTTTGTTGCTGGGCGTCATAATCGCTAGGGCCCCTCCCAGACTGTATCCGCAACTCAATGCTTATTCTAGAAAGGCAATACACAGCTGCAATCTGATTGAATCTGACTACATTAGAGCTTACTTGTTGTACTACAAAGGAGGAATGCAAATCGCTTCCGCCCAGTGAATATCCAACGAAATAAATGACATTTTCTTTGTCTGCGTTTTGGAGCTTTTAATCGCCCTCCCAAACAACAGCCGGCAAGATAAAGCGCAACTCTAGAATGAATCTCTCGCTCCATTATATGACGTCACAGCTTACTTGCTGCCAGAATAGAAGGACTTCAAATCGGCGGCACCCAAACTGTGCCCAACTAGACTGTAATGATTCTCATTCTCGCTCCACCACATAATGTCACCGCTTACCTGATGTGCTATTGTTGTTTCAAAATCGCCCCGCCTAGCGAATAACCTGCGAAATAATAGTTTCTGCAGCTTTGATGTTGAATTGAGATGATTCAATCGTAAAAATACGATGAAACTGAAATCCGTCAAATCACGGAGCTCCGTGCATCCGAAATGCAGATACCTGTCACTTGCAGATTAGTTGACAATTGTTTATCCACGTTTTGGAGCTTTCAATCGATGCGCCTAAGCTGTGGCCCGCAATATTAAGCGTACTTCTAAAGGGAAACTATCGTTTTATCACATGACGTCACAACTTACTTGCTGCCATTATGCAAGGATTTCAAATCGGCCAAAGTTCTCCTCCGGCTGCAGTGATTCCTCTAATCGCGAGCTCAATGCTGATCCTGGAAGGATGGGAGTTTGATACAAGAAAGCAGTTGCGTTGCTTCTAAAGGGGTTCATTGAGGCTATATGCATACTGAACGTTGTCAGTCTAACCTGAATTGGTGTGCAACAAATCGCGACGCCCCTAGCGAGTATCCTCAAAATCTTCCGCATCCTGAAATGAACCGTTTGGCGCCGTCTTGCAATATTTTGTGGAAACATTCAAACTGCGCCACCTAGCGAGTATTCGCTAACAGCACAATGTTGAATTTAATCGTATGTGCGGAAGTCTTTAAATCGGACGCACAAGACTGTGCCCTTGATTCTTTTAACGGAATTAAAGTTGTGGTAGTTTTTAGATAGAATCAAATTGGTGCTAAACGTTTAGGAATGAGTTTTAGTTGCAACATGAAGACATCGACGCTAACTTTGTTTAGTTAATGGAACTTCTAAGCTCCTTAGAAATTGACAAAGTATAAAGCTATAGCCAATTGGCACCTAAAACAGATTCTAAGCGTCTTTTCAAACTTCAATTTGGCGAAAGTTCTAGTGAAACACTTACATTCTAGTCCGAGAGGATTCAGAAGCGGCGCAGTGATGCTCCTAAAGCCCGCTGTTAAAACCTAGCGATGCTCTCAAGCAGACTTACCTGCAATGCTTAAAAGCAAATCGCTAATTGGGCTCCTACACTGTGTCCTCATCTCAATTGAGTTTAGAATGAGTTTAGGTGCAATTTGAAGACAGCGATGCTTACTATTTGTTCAATTTGTGGGATTTCAAATCGCCCTAAGGAGTATCCTGCAATCTACAGAGAACACAAATGTCCCTAAACTAGATTTAAGGTGGTCATTCGCGAACTGCTTTTCTTCAAATTATGTCATGTCAGAAACCCAGACTTTTGATCAAAATTTGTATTTGAGTTGTTTTCCTGTCCCTCTTACCTTTAATTCAGTGTCGTTGGCGTGCCTCCAAGACTGTAGCTGCAATCAAAAGGTCTAAAAGCGTTGTTTAGAGCCATATCACGCGTATAGCCACGGCTCACCTCCGTTCGCAGACGATTCTCAGCGTGGATCGACAGAACTACAGCGCGGCGGCGTGGAATTCGGCGGCGTTGAACGCAAATAGCCGAGAAAGCGGGGTTTGCAACCGCGATCGATCGATTTCTCGTTATCGGCGTGGAAACATTTCGCGAGTTGAGTGGTTTGGGAGCGCGACGGACGCGTGTGTGACTCACCACGTGGAACACACGCGTTGCTGGAAATCGAAGAGTGCGTCTTGTATAACCGCCTGTTTGATCTGTTTGATCAGTTACGGTAAGGCTTTGGATCACCATGAAAGACCGAACGTTATTTGAACGGAGATCATCGTTTCTGGCGTCGTTTTAGCCCAAAGTTGAACTTTTGCGTAAAAGAGTCTTGAGCCAAATGAGTTTTTTCTGTTCACGAGATTTCAATGTATTTACGGGAGATTGTTCTTTATTTGAAATCACAGGCACACAACTTGGCGCTATTACAGATTCGACTTGATTCGACTTCCCATGAGAATAAATTGTCCAGAGACGTCATAGATCGGGGGTGGCGGACAGCTGAACAAGAGTTTAGATAATTTTTGTTGTTAAAAACCGCAAAAATCTCTACGGGGCTCCTTCAACGCCGCTAGTTGCGGCAATTTGGGAAGCTGCTGTTGTCCCTGATTGCCGGAAGGTTGGCCAAGTCGTTATTAATTGCGTTTCGTTGATTGTTGCTTTCTTTGGGCTTAGCATCTAGACAGAGATTTCTTGATGCTAGAAGCATAAATTAACCTACCTTCAAATCGGAAGTGCCGAATCTGCGCTTTTCTAGAAGAGAATTTCACGAAGATTCTAAATCACATTTCAGTTAAACACAATTTTCACACATTTAACTGACCTAATCGCTACTACTAATCACAAGTTACATCGCACCTCCGAGGGAATGACCGCTAAGTAAAGAGTCGTAATCCTCTGAAAAGAGCGTTTTCTCATTAGGCACCAAATTGCTGTTTGTCTAGCTGCTATCTTACAACATCGCCGCTGCTTACTTGTTGTCTTGTTGGGGGGAGTTCAATCGCTCCGCCCAAACTGTAGCCGATGAATAGAGCGTACTATTCCACTTTTGTCAGTCATATCTGAACTGCAGGGCAACAGATCGCTCGGTTACCTTTAAGATAGATTGATGGGAATCCTAGAATGAACCGAGAAGCGCAGTCTTACAATCTTGTTCTAGTTGGTGCTTACTTGTTTTTGGGGAGATTTAAATCGCTGCTCCGAGCGAGTGCCCGGTAACAGCACATCGAAGTTGTTAATCGAATGAACGGTTAAGCATTTTGGGAACAGCGAACCCTCTCTTGCTGGACGTCCTAATCGCAAAGGCTAGTAAGGTTGCTTCCTCAACTCAATGCCGATTCTGGAATGACAACTTAGCTGCAATCTCACAATCTCTGGACTCACTCTTTCGTTGTTTACGGATGAATCAAATCGCTCGTCTGTTTCCCAATCGGAAAACTGGATATCGGATCTTGATCACAGCCAGTGATCGTTGTGTTCTCCTGAAGCAAATCATTGAGAAAGTCCTGATAACCAACTGTGTGCGTCAAACCTGGATTTCTGGAGCAACAAATCGCCACCGCGCCTCCCAAGGAGTATCCTCAGAGTACTGGCGATTCTGGAATGAACTGTTAGGCGCAGGCTCAATCATTGTGCTACTTTTTGACCGTTTTGGGAGGATTTCCAATCGCAGCCCCTAGGCTATGACCCGCTAGTAAACTCTGGTGCAGTTCCAGAATGGATGTTTATCTGCCATTACGTGAATCCATCACTCTCTCTTGCTCTCTTATTTTAAATCGCTACCGCCCAGGCTGTATCCTAGGAAGGTTCAGAGATGCTCCTAAAGTTAGTTTTCAAGAAATCAGTGACCAGGACAACCAAACCTTTGTGAACCAAACCTTTGTGATCGGGCGTCAGACAGAATTGACTTAAAAATCGACATATTTCTCATGCATCTTCATCATGGAACTTTAAGGCGTTCACAAGAAATTGCCGCTTACTTTCGTTCTTTCTTGGAGGATTTCAAATCGGCTCCTCCCAACGACTGCCCCCAGATTGATGGAGATTCTGAAATGAATCGTTAGGCGCAGTCTTACAATCTAAGTGCTTACTTCTTAACTGAGCATTCAAATCGCTCCACCTAAAGAGTACCCAGCAATCCCATAGCACAGGAGCGTTTATGCGGTTAAGAGCTTTCAAATCGAAGAGCCTAGGCTATGGCCCGCTATATTCTGGTGCAGCTTCAAATCAGCTCCTTCCAGAATATGCCGTACGAGGCTGCGAGAATTCCCCTTAGGATTGTTAATCATAGCGATTTGATTGAACGAACCCTTCGTTGCAGGGCGTCATAATAGCGTGTGATGCGATATGCCTCCTAGTAAATACCCCAGGAAAGAGGAGTTCCTGCAGCGTTTATGAGTTTGAAATAACTACTTCAGCGCTTACTTGTTGTACTGAATAGGGGGAATGCAAATCGCTATGCCCCGCAAAAACAGATTGGCATAGCGCTTACGAGCTTCAAACAACAAAGCAGTTGCGTTGCTTCTAAAGGATTTCACTGAGAATACTGAACGTTGTCAGTCTAACCTGAATTGGTGTGCAACAAATCGCCATTGCTCCTCCCAAGGAGTACCCTCAGATTACTGTAGATTATGAAATGAACCGTTAGACGCAGTTTTACAATCTGAGTGCTTACTTCTTGACTGGGTCGGGAGCATTCAAATCGCTCCTCCTAGTGAATGGCCTGCTATCCCATAGCATAGAAGCGTTTGTGCAATTGTAAGCTTTGAAATCGCTTCCGCCCAGACTGTATCCAATAACAGCAGATTGGAGCTGAGCTAAAAAGCGTTGTTTAGAGCCATATCACGCGTATAGCCACGGCTCACCTCCGTTTGCAGACGATTCTCAGCGTGGATCGACAGAACTACAGCGCTGCCGCGTGGAATTCGGCGGCGCTGAACGCAAATAGCCGAGAAAGCGGGGTTTGCAACCGCGATCGATCGATTTCTCGTTATCGGCGTGGAAACATTTCGCGAGTTGAGTGGTTTGGGAGCGCGACGGACGCGTGTGTGACTCACCATGTGGAACACACGCGAAGACTCATAGTAGAACATCAGTCACTGTTGTTTTGAAGATCCGCTTTCTAGCGCTTTTGTGGTCTTGAGAATCTGCAGATCTGCATTAGCTGATGGCTGAAATGTTGTTGCCCTGGTCTGTTCAGTCTGTTGGAGTTTCAGAAGTCGGTATGCAACGTATTGGGACCATTATGACACAAAATGATGTTTTTCAGATGAGCAACGGGGTCAAAGATCCTTTCCTCGCTTGGATGCACGTTGTGTTGTCAAGAAATCAGATGCGGAAGGATGACGCCGAAACGCGTCATTCGCAACCGTCCTTTAGTCAATCCGCGAAATACTCAAAAACGCATTTATTATCCTTCAATCAACAAAAAACGGCGCTAAAACGCTTGCGACACGGGCAAATTGCGGGTCTCCTTCGCCTTGCGAATCTTGCGAAGAACGCGATTGTAGGCGACCGCGCTGAAGAATCCGTCAAAGGTGATGAAGAGGACGCCGTAGGGGCCGAGATAGTTCTGCAAGTAGATCTTCTGGAAGGAACGCAGAAGGAGGTCGACGATGGCGGGCGAGAGGTCAAAGACGACGTGGAAGGAGAAGAGCCAGATGATGAAGTTGTTGGTGAACCGCTGGAGCGCGGAGCGATTGCGCAGTTTGCATTTTCGGTATTTGAGGAGGAGGCAAAGGAAGGTGACGTTGAGGACGATGTTGGAAGCGGAGAACGAGATCCGAGCGGCCAGCAGGATCGCGTTGGTGCCCATGCTGAACACGCAGCCGTAGGCCCAGCAATCTGAAGAGCGCGGACATGAGGGTCAGGGGCTGTGAGGGAGAGGCACTCACTCTCTGGGAGCGTCGCTGGAATCGTGTCCACCGCGCACATGTACGAGATGCTCACGGCGCAGCAGCAAATTGCGGCCAAGTTGAACGCAAAGAAGAATCTCTCGTGTTTGACGCGCTGTGTGGGCCAGAGGACGAAGGCGCAGCGGTCGGCGGTCAGCAGAAGCGTCGTTAATTCGTACGAGTTTACCGTAATCAACGAGACGATCCCCAAATAGCGCATCAGCGTCGTGTCCTGCTCGTGCACTGAACGCGCACACGGTTAGTACACAGCACAGTGGCTACAGTAACCCACCATTCGGATTCCACAGCGCTGCCAGATAGGTCATCTGCACTGCGTTCGTTCCGGTCATTCCCATCGCGGTTACGGTAAACAGACCCATCATGCGATTGGGCGCTTGGACGCCGCGCTTCTTCCAGGCGACTTGCGTGGAGAGCAGGGATACGGTAGAGATGACCACGGCCACAGTGCCGAGCAGGATGACTGCGATGTATTCGCCGAGAGCGATGTACGGTAGCGGAGCCATTTGTTAGGAAGGTCTGAAAACTCTCTAATTAGCAGGAAAACAAGACGGGAAGTGACAACAACGGGGTCACACGGTGAATTTCAAGAGGCGGCAATTCTTAACTTTGATTTTGTCAACTAGAGAGATGCCCGAAAGCGGGGCTCACTTCTGAGCTTCAAACTGAAAGACTAAATTACGAAGAATTTTAGAAAACGGGCCGCAAAACTCTGAAAAACACGCGTTTTTCAGTTATTTCCAGCCAAGTTCCACGTTGAAGATGACATCAAATAGCGCGACAACAGCCCAGGTCGCAAACACGCTAATTAGTCCTTTTTTCAAGCCTTTTCAACTCTAAAATCAAGCCACAATGACGGAAGCGACTGCGCAAGCGTGAAATCGTGAATCTGAGCGGAACGTCACCCTTCGACGGTTCCTACAAGCGCGCGATGTTAATCCGTCGATTTGAGATGAAATGAGAGCTTGTAACGTGTCGTTTTGAAAGGACTGAAGGCGAGAGTGCTTTGTTCCTCCTATTCATGTCGTTCTATGAAATGAGGGCTTGGAAGTGATGATGAGGAAGCGGTGCGCTCAAAGAGCGTCAAGGTAATAGGGAGAGTTCGATGCGCACATTAGAAGGACGAAAACAGCGAGGACAGATGGAAAGGACGAACGAAGGCGGGGGTGGAATTTGTGTTTTTTCTCATCGTCATCGACCGCCAAGAGGTCATTGAGAGAGGCAGCGAAGTGAGTAGTGGAAGCAAGCCTGGGCCTATTAGGGTCAATTAGTGAACCACAGGCCAGAGCAGATAACACAGGCGCCACTGGCGAAGCGCGAATGAGCAGAATAGCGTCGTTGGGGCAATTGAAGCGAAGTCAGAAATAGCGAATTTCTTCTGATTTTCACACTTTTGACTGCGCGACAGTTGGCGTTAATTTCTTTGTTTTCAACCAATCAAACGCATACGGTAATAGCGTCGTTAACGGATCTAATTCTAGAAGCAAATTCAAATCTAAGCATTGAGGTTATGGTTATCTGAAAACAAAAGATTTCTGGAAATTCTGGGGATTTCAGAGAAAGATTGCGTTGTTTTTTAAAACCGCTTTAGAGGCTTTCGAAGGTCAGGTATCGAAGCTACGTGTTGTTGGGTGATCGTTCAATCCTTTTTAATTAATTGAAATTGGTGCTAATTGCTTCTCTCCGTCACGGACAGAACTGCCGACTTTGTCCCTCTGATTAGCCGCTCAATCGATGAACCTCGAATCAAGTTGTCGTCACAGCTTTTCGCGTCCTTTTCGTCAGCAAATTGCTACTTTTATAGTCAATTGGAAAGCACAACACTGCCGTATTCACAATCAACTAGTTATCAGTTTCAATTGTTTGAGCTCATTGTCGCTCGTCCCAGCTGATAGCGGAAGGTCCCAGAGAGCTTCAATTATCATTCAAATCTGCAAATCCACGATGAAACTCTACTATGCGCTCACCTTCATTTGCAGACGATTCTCCGCGCAATTCGACATTGAATGCAGCGCGGCGGCTTTGATTCCGCGACGACTGGACGTCGAGTGTTCGAGAAGAGGTGTATTGATCGAAATTGCGTTATCGAAGGTTGCGTGTCTTCTGCGTTCTTCCCATCTGATTGCACTGTTTTGACGGTCTTCTATTTGAATCAAGGCTGATTTGCTGCTGCACAGTCAAAAACAAGCACAAACAGGGGCTTTGATGCTTTTCGCGTGTTTTAATCACATCAGCTGCATCCAAACTGCTTGTTTTTGTCCTTCAAGATCAATGTTGATGTTGGCTTAACTCGATTGCCACGTGGAAGCGGTGATTTACAATAAACAAGCGTGGCAGGACGCGCTATTTGGTCCATGTTTATTAAGACAGAATGTCGTCCACATGCGCGCCTGCAGATAAGATCAACAACGGCAGCCCAGGCGTCTTCATAGTCATCGCGTTGTAATAAACACCGATCTCTCCTCTATCTTTACGGACGTTCTCCCCTTAAATGCTCAACATTTGTTCTTCTTTTGATCAATTTATTTGGTTTGCTTCGCCATTTTTGGCGCCTGGAAGACACACCGTTACAACACCCTCAACCCTCACAGGTCTCCCATGTACATTAGCGGCTGTCTGCGGCCACGGCAAGCAGCTGCGAATTTCCATAAAAACGGTCTCTCTGTAATGCCAGTCGGAGGGCGCCAGTCAGCCAGGTGGCGTCCTCTCCCCCGAACATGGCGTGCCACGTGTCTCTCAGCGCCTCTTCCCTCCTTCCCTCCACCCGCCACCTTCGCGTCTCCTCCTCCCATTCGTAGTCCAGACAGTTTCGTTTGGCCCTCGCACACCAATTCTGCACCCAACGTGCACTTACTTCAGCTTCCCGTTTCTCCTCGTAAACTCCACCTCTTGACCATCCTATCTGCGGTCAGGTGTCTCCAACTGTCTTCGTGCGTGCCAGTCGGTCCCTTCAACCTTCCGACTTCTCTCCACCGATATTTGCTTTCCCTCCATATTCATAAGACCGTAAAAGCGCCGTCAATCATCTCAAACCTCAAATCTCTCTCCACCTTCCACCACCCTCTTCCAGCACCTCTCGTTCAGCGTCTTCGGGCCTCCACAACCCATAAATACAGTTTATTCCGCGTTCCCTCGCAGTTTCGTGTTGCCGCTCGCTTCCACACGCGCCTCGAAACAAAAGAACGCGAGTTGCTGTCGCTCATCGACTTCTCTTTGTGATTTTGGCGCGAAATCGGCGCGCAATTTTGAAAAACTGAGGCGCGTTTCAGTCAGTCGCATTGCTTTCGATCTCCACATTCCCTATTTACAGCTCGTGGCGATGGCTCGCGCGAAATCGCAACACCCGGGTGACGCAGGACGCGCCGAGATGAAGCCAAAGGTGTTTCCGGTTTGTCGTCACGATTTCGTTGCGCAATCGTGCAGCTTCTGCTTCCTTGAAGAGAATCCCGATCAGCCCTACTCGGAGTTGGACTGCAGCTTCATCTACCGCAACAAGATCAGACCTCCTTCGCCGAAGCGCGTGAGTGCATTCTCTGGCTGAAGTTGAGCCTAAATGCCGCCTTTCCAGATCAAAATGGTCACCATCGACAGCGACGGGGAAGTGGAGACCGAGGAGCTCAGCGTCCCAGGCGGAAGCAAACAGAACCGAAAGCGCAGCGAATCCCCCGAAATCTTCCATTCGATCTCGCGAATCGCGCGTCCGACGCGCCGCAGGACGCTGAAGAACGCGGGACGCGTACGCGATCAGCGAAGACGACGATGAGAAGACGAAGGCGGAGAAGTTGATGCGGCAGAGAGAGGCGAAGATGGTCGTGAGGGACAATTTGCGCTGGAGGAAGGAGTGCCTCGTGAGGTTGTGCGCATGGATACGGTAGCTAAGTGCGTGTTTTCAGATTAAAGAGATTTTGGATATCCGAATGCGAATGAAGCAAAGGGACGCGGCGCCTCGCGACGACGACGACGAGGAAGAAGAGGAGGAGGAGATGGAAGAGGATGGAGACGAGTTGGACGAGGAGGAAGCGAGTGACGAAGATGATCCGGCTTGGAACGAGAAGATCGACTCATAGAGACTCGGGCTCAATTTATGGTTAAGCGGCTCATATCAGAATAAATCATGTCAGCAACGCTTTCTGTCCTAATCACCGTGCCAGAACTTAGCCATTTGAGGGTGAATTCAACTCCTCAGCTCCAAATTCAATCAATTTATGCATTTTAATCGCGATAACATGCAGTTAACCATTCGGAATGAACTCAAAGAGCGGAAATCACGTACGCGTCGCCT